>SJXQ01002789.1:285218-323260 GCA_006408695.1 Aepyceros melampus
GGGGGGAGCTGGGTGCGCATCCCTGCTTTCTCTCTGGCCGTGCTCTCTCAAGAAGGCTGCTTTGATTGCATGTTCTCTCACCTAGTCCAGTGCCTGCACCATGGTAGCCACTCAACAACCATTTACATAATTCAGCCAGTCAGTCCTTGAGTAGTAATCACTGAGTACCAATACAGCTCACCCCACAGCAAGATGAAGACTGCCAAGGGGCCTGCTCTCATAAAGCTTATTCTCAAGCTGGGGAGACCCACTCTGTAGAAGCAAATACATACAAAAGATGGTTTCATCGAGTCGTAAGTGCCCCTAGGAAGATTAAATACCCCTAGGAAAGATATAAGCATCTGAATGCAGAGTTCCAAAGAATAGCAAGAAGAGATAAGAAAGCCTTCTTCAGTGATCAGTGCAAGGAAATAGAGAACAGAATGGGAAAGACTAGAGATCTCTTCAAGAAAACTAGAGATACCAAGGGAACATTTCATGCAAAGATGAGCTCGATAAAGGACAGAAATGGTCTGGACCTAACAGAAGCAGAAGATATTGAGAAGAGGTGGCAAGAATACACAGAAGAACTGTACAAAAAAGATTTTCACGACCCGGATAATCACGATGGTGTGATCACTCACCTAGAGGCAGACATCCTGGAATGTGAAGTCAAGTGGGCCTTAGAAAGCATCATTATGAACAAAGCTAGTGGAGGTGATGGAATTCCAGTTGAGCTGTTTCAAATCCTGAAAGATGATGTTGTGAAAGTGCTGCACTCAATATGCCAGCAAATTTGGAAAACTCAGCAGTGGCCACAGGACTGGAAAAGGTCAGTTTTCATTCCAATCCCAAAGAAAGGCAATGCCAAAGAATGCTCAAACTACCACACAATTGCACTCATCTCACATGCTAGTAAAGTAATGCTCAAAATTCTCCAAGCCAGGCTTCAGCAATGCGTGAACTGTGAATCTGTGTGAAAATATGTGTGAAAACAGGTATATATATATGCTTATTTATGTATGCATGCATTTGAAGGTACATATAAACTATGATATACACATATTTCTGGCTTCAGTTCAGTTCAGTTCATTCCCTTAGTCGTATCTGACTGCGACCCCATGGACTGCAGCATGCCAGGCCTCCCTGTCAATCACGAACTCTCATAGTTTACTCAAACTCATGTCCATCTCATCCTCTGTCATCTCCTTCTCCTGCCTTCAATCTTTCCCAGTATCAGGGTCTTTTCCAATGAGTCTGTTCTTCACATCAGGTGGCCAATGTATTGGTGTTTTAGCTACAACATCAGTCTGGCCTTCCAATGAATATTCAGGACCGATTTCCTTTAGGATGGACTGGATCTCCTCACAGTCCAAGGGACTTTCAAGAGTCTTATCCAACACTACAGTTCAAAAGCATCAATTCTCTGGTGTTCAGCCTTCTTAATATTCCAACTCTCACATACATACATGACTACTGGAAAAAACATAGCTTTGACTAGATGGACCTTTGTTGGCATAGTAATGTCTCTCCTTTTTAATATGCTGTCTAGGTTGGTCATAACATCTCTTCCAAGGAGCAAGCATCTTTTAATTACATGACTGTAGCCACTATCTGAAGTGATGTTTAAGCCCAAGAAAATAAAGTGTATCACTGTTTCCATTGTTTTCCCATCTTTTTGCCATGAAGTGATGGGAGCAGATGCCATGATCTTTGTTTTCTGCATGTTGAGTTTTATGCCAAATTTTTCACTCTCTTCTTTCACTTTCATCAAGAGACTCTAGTTTTTCTTCACTTTCTGCCATAGGGTGGTGTAATTTGCATATCTTAAGTTATTGATGTTTCTCCTGGCAATCTTCATTCCAGGTTGTGCTTCATCCAGCCCAATGTTTCTCGTGATGTACTCTGCATATAAGTTAAATAAGCAAGGTGATGATATAGAACCTTGACTACTCCTTTCCTGATTTGAACCAGTCTGTTTTTCCATGTCCAGTTCTAACTGTTGCTTCCTGACCCCTATACAGGTTTCTCAAGAGGCAGCTCAGGTGGTCTGGTATTCCCATCTCTTTCAGAATTTTCCACAGTTTATTGTGATCCACACAGTCAAAGGTTTTGACATAATAAATAGAGCAAAAGTAGATGGTTTTCTGTAACTCTCTTGTTTTTTCGATGATCCAGCGGATGTCGGCAATTTGATCTCTGGTTCCTCTGCTTTTCCTAAATCCAACTTGAACATCTGTAAGTTCATGGTTCATGTACTGTTGAAGCCTGGCCTGGAGAATTTTGCGAATTACTTTAGTAGAGTGTGAGATGAATGCAATCGTGCGGCAGTTTGGGAATTCTTTGGCATTGCCTTTCTTTGGGATTAGAATGAGAACCGACCTTTTCCAGTCTTGTGGCCACTGCTGAGTTTTCCAAATTTGCTGGCATCTTGTGTGCAGCACTTTCACAGCATTGTCTTTCAGGATATGAAATAGCTCAACTGGAATTCCATCACCTCCACTAGCTTTGTTCGTAGTGACTCTTCCTAAGGCCCACTTGATTCCACATTCCAGGATATCTGGCTCTAGGTGAGGGATCACACCATCGTGAGTATCTGGGTCATGAAGATCTTTTTTGCATAGTATACTTCAGGCATTTGCATATATTTGCCTAAAATACATTTATGATTATGTATATTTTGAGCATTTTTGTAGGCCTATGAATGTCTCCTTGATATCGCTTAAATGGTGACTTTTATTATATTGCATACTTGTCTAATAATTCTATTTATTAAAGTTAAATTTCTATCTTTTAAACTCTGTTCCTTCCAGTTTCTACTACAATAATGGTTTCTTTAACAGCTGGGTCCTACATTCACATTACATGGAACGTCAGTAGTAGTGAATGCTTTTCTTCTAATAACAATGTTCTCAGGATTTAATGAGTAGGATAAACAAAGCCCAACAGTGGCTTGTGTTTAGTAGATAGTATTTTATGAATTATAACTGTTTTTGTTGTATAAGAATACATATGTGTAAAACATTGCTACATATAAATATATGGCATATTAATCTTAATGCGTATATTTGCCCTTGGGGTTTATCATTACAATATATTCTAAAAGTAGAGTTTGAAGGTCTAGAAAGATTTAACACTTTGACAGATCTGGCAAATTTTCTTCCAGAAAAATCGTACTGATTTATAATTGTATTCACAAGTAACTACTCATTCATTTATAATCATTCTCATCATTTTTTTCTTTTCTCCTTAATAATTCTTTCTCTTTAGCATAACTAAAAGATATACCACCTTTGTTTAGAAAGACTTAAGAATAGAAATACCTTATGCAAATGCAAAATGATTCCAATCAAAATGCCAAGAAGCCAACAGGCAAGATGAAGGTTTAAATGGTAATTGGGTAAGAACTTGTAGTCTGTATGTGGTGTTCTTTGTTTACTTGGCTTTATTTTTCCTCAACATTTCCTTAAAGTAATGACACTTACTTCTAAGAAACAAAACAAATATTTGTTTTTTCCTAATTCGTTCTAACCTCAGCATGCTCAATTCAAAGATTCAATGGAAGAAGTACCAATCTGCTGAATTTGGTGCTTCCCTGCTGTTTCTGTTGTGTTTCCTTTACCTCCAAAGAAGAATGACAATGAGGTTTCTTTATGCTGCATTAGGGTACCCATACACAAGAAATTAAAGTCTCTATGAGAAATATGTACATTATGACTATGGCATGTTATAGAAGAGAAAAATGAGAGGCTGTCTATCCTCAACTAAGTAAACAAACAACTATAACACAGTTAAAGGGGAAGAATAGTCAGACTTTGGTTAAGATTTCAGCAAGAACAGGAGTTATTAATTCAGGACCCGGAAAATGTTGGTCTTCTATCATAAAACATCAAAAGGTGATTTGTTACATCAAAACAAAGGATCTTATATACTGATTATAGATATAACCTGAGCAAAACCTGTGAATTAAGCTTAAGATGTATAAATAAAAATACTTTTCTAGAAAGTGGTAATCTACTTTAATTGATAAATTATTTTGGTGAGATAAACTTTCTCACTTAAGAGACTTACAATAGCTAACCTTCAGAGATTAAAGTGGTTAAAGGAAATAAGCTATGTAAAAGGTCTAGCACAAAAGAACAAATTATGCTTTCTTTTTAAATATTTTCTTTTCTTACTCAATTTTCCAAATAAACAAGTAAAATCTTGACAATATGTAGTTATTTTACTCTGGGCAAATGAGGAATTGAAAATTTTGATGGGTTTTTTTATGGTCTTATTCAGTGAATCATTTTTGAAAAAAAAATGTATTCTACAAGGTGACATTCATAACTCAAGTATTGCCTTTAGGTTTAAACTGATTAGAATTGAGGCAATACTATGAATAATGGCTTAGTAACTTTCAGTATGCAAAATATAAAGAAGTCTATTGCTTTTCCAATCCTCACATTATTTTTTCCTCTACACAGAAACTAGAATTCATTTTCAACAAGCTCAGCTCTCTATTAAATATTCTAATAGTCCTCATTTAATAAATAGGACACCTAAGTCACAGAAAATTTGTATATAAATAATATTCAATAGATAGGGTTACATAGAACAACTAAGAGGAATAATTAATTTAATAAAATTAAATAGGTCTGTCTGACTTCAGAGGCCAAGTCCCTATACAGTAACATACTTCTCATACATGAACACTGGAACATCTGCATGATCTTCAGAACCTGTCAAATTCAGTCTTCAGCTCATACAACTCAGGACAGCTTCTTTAGTACATCTATCATCGTTTTTCATTGGGTTCCTCTTACAATATTTTTAAACAAGTCCTAGCTTGGATTTTAAACTTCTTTGTCTATAACCTGCTTATAAACAAAAGCTTAATTTTTCAGTTTTTAAATAGCATTCAGATTTCCACTTTGATACTTACAAGAGAAGTGACAATAATGGAGAGCCATCTTGATTAGTTGATTGACTCTTTTCATATTCAAATACAATATTTTACATACAGCTTGCACAGTAACAAAAGTTTTTATTGAACATTCTGAGTTGTAGACTGTGACTCAATTAAAATAAGATTGAGTTATGGTTACCTGATAATTTTACTTAAATGTTGGGTTAATATAACCAGTTTATCAATATAATTGTATGGATATAAATTTACACTTTAAAATTGGAAAAAAATAAAATATTTCTTCAAATTTTCTAGAAATAATGACTCTTTTTTACCAAACTTATAATTTTAAATAAAAAAAGATCTTTAATAATATGTGTTCTTTGAGTAAACATATGGTGAAACAATATGATTAGAATTATTTTACCTGAAAGTTTTTGTGGTATAAATTTCATAGGTTTTGTAATCAGACAGAAATGAGTTTAACTTTTAGCTCTGTGTTTAAATACTTTGCAATTTAAAGCACTTTTTATATTCAGTTTATTTAAATTAAAAAAAAAACATAAAAAACAATTCATCCATTTCTCTCCAATTCTACCCCTTAACTCTCCCAATCAGTAACCTGTTCTCTGTATCTATGAAGTTATACCTTAAATATATCTTAATGTATATTTATAGCACAATTCCTTCATCCATTCACCCATTTACCAACAGTTAGGTATTTTTCCATATCTTGGCTTTTGTAAATAATGCTACAGTGAACATAGGGATGCATATATATTTTAAGGTAGATGCCCAGAATTGGAATTACTGGAGCATATGGAAATTCTATTTTTAATTTTTTGAAGGACTTTCATACTGTTTTCTATAGCGGCCATGCTAACTTACAGTCCCAAAATCAGCGCATGAGGATTCCCTTTTCTCCACATCCTTACCAACACTTGCTATTCCCAGTCTTCCTAATAATAGTCATTTTAAAATGTACACAGTGTTATCTCATTGGATTTCTATTTTCATTCTCTTGATGATTAATAATGAAGATTAACTTTTTAAGAATTTGTTGGCCATCTGTATTACCTTCTTTGAAAAAATGTTTATTCAGGTATTTCTTTTCAGTTTTTAATTGATTGTTTTTGTGTTATTGAGTTGTATGAGTTTTCTATATATTTTGAATATTATCCCCTTATCAGCTATATGATTAACAAATATTTTCTCCCATTCAGTATGTTGCATTTTCCTGATGGTTTCTTTGCTGTGCAGAAGGTTTCTGGGGTCTCTTTTATAAGAACACTAAATTCACTTATGAGAGATCTGCCCTCATGACCAAATCATCTCCCAAAGATCTCACCAATGAATACCACCAAACTGGGGATTGGTTTTCAACATACAAAACTGGGGAGGATAGGGGAAACACAGATTCAGTATAGAGCACTCTTCCCCTGCCTTTCCACATTCATGTCCTCCTTGCATGCAGTTAAGATAACTCTAAATAGTTCTAAAACTGTTTACAGCATGGGGAAACTCTAGGCAAATTTCTCTGGGTAGCCTATGTAAGTATCGGGAGAGACTGGACTTGTACCAGAGGTCATCTTGTTAGCAGAGAACAAGTCCCTACTACTGAGATTTGATGGGTATAAGTACTAAATATAGAGATACATATCAATGCATGTAATATAAACATTATAGATTTTGTTAGAGTAATCTGAATAGGTAAACTCTATCACCTCTGTGGAGAGTGGAAGCTTAAATTTTTGGTCAGTTTTTGGTTATTTGGATTTTGCCCCTTGGATTAATGGTTCAGGTTTTAGCAGATATTTAAATAGATTTATTTATAGGAATTTGGATTTCCTCTTTCTCTTTTCCAGGATTTCCTGCCTCAACTCTCAACAGTTTTAGTTTCTTTGAATTCTATTTTCTGGGTCTTCAAACTACTAAAACTACAGGTTTTCTTTTGAATTTTAGCTGGTTCACATGGCACTTAGGCTAAAATCCTGAAACCTACCCAGTATATTTTTTTCTTTTTCTTTTCTTTCAATTTTAAACTCTCCTTTAGTTTCTGTCTGCTTTTGTCAAGTATGTTTAGTGTTTTGCTCTTTAGGATTTATAGTTATTACCTGTGGGAAGACAGATTTGATAGGATCTTCTCAGCCATTATAGAAGTGGAATCTTAGATTACTTAATACTAAAATATGTTTACTATTCTACATGGTGATACTTTTTTGGTCATGCATAATTTGAGAAAGTGCATAAAGTTAATGGTTGTTTGAATCTTACACATTTACCAAATGTTTGGGTGTATATCATAACAACCTATACATACACTTTAAAAATAGTATGCCTTAGATATATCTTTGTTTGTTTGTTTTACCCAGATGAACCTAGTACCTCACAGGTGTCTCTAGATAACATACAGGAAAATATTCATTCAGCTGATATCCTGAGTCTCTTTCCATAGTAAAACCTAACAATATTTTGAATTGTTGCTATTATTTTCTTCACCCTCTTTGTGATTCTTATCAATTATTTTAAATGAGAAGAGGCAACAGGCAAGAATCTATTTTGTCAGGGTTAACTGTTAGTACAGCAAAACTAGCATATTTGGTTAGCTTGATTGGCTCTAACAATCAAGACTAGGGACTCTTTCTTCCTGAATATCGATTATTTCTTTTTGTCATCAAATTGCATTAAATTAAAGAACATTTTTGTATTTATTAATATATTACTGTATTTACATTTGAGTGGCATTTGGCATTCAGTGCTTCTACTGTTTGTTTTAGCTTTTACTACTGTTTTATATACTGAGCAGCTAAATTTTAGTCATCTTAATAACAAATTTATTACATATAGTTTTATTTTAAATAAATACAAGCTTTACAGTTGACTGGATAATTATGGCAACTCTTTTTTACAGTCTCAACCTTAAAACAATGTGGAAATAACATAGTGTTTTCTAAAATATTGTCACCATATCTAGAGCACTTGGTAGAAAACCTGGCCTGTTTTCCAGTACTACCATACTTCCATAAAATCTGTCTTTTTTTTAGACAGGGATAAAAAATACAAGCTTTTGAGTCTTTCAGATTTGAGTTTGAAACATGATTTTGCCACTAACAAGATTTTTTTTTTATTTTCTGGACATTTTTAATCTCTCTGAAGTTAAGGAAAATATATCTAGTATTTATTGATGTGGCTATACTATAGTTTTTATACTATTTTACTTATCAAACATTGAATGTATATTTAACTGAGCATAAGAATCATTATGTTATCTTTCCTAACTTACATTATATATGGAGAAACTGAATGTTGAATTCAATTAATTCTCTCCAAAATAAATATCATTTGATATATACCATATCACTTTTAGGACCTCAGTTTCTATGTGCGTAAGATGGATAAACTAATTGCTACTGTAGGAAATTACTGGGAAGGCTTCTCTGGTAGCTCAGATGGTAAAGAACTTGAGATTACTATAAAATTAAAATAATTTTATTGTAAAAATGTATGGGAGATTGTCAAGTAATTGTGGATGCTTATTAACTGTTTGGTTGTTGTTTCGGGTTCTACTATGTCAGTAAATAAAGAATTATGGATAATCAGATACAACTTTTATGGGTCAGGTAAAGAAAAAGAAAATGGTATATCAGATTTCCATAAAAGAAGCAATTGTTCCTTGTTGCTAAGTCTTAAATTATGAGAAATTTGTGGGGAAAATACATATTCTACTTTAAAATGTGCACAGTAAAACTGTAAATAAAATATGTATGATGTATTTCTATTCTATTATCCTTAATGACAGGGCAATAAAACTTGGAAATTGAGATGAAGTGTGCTAAGGATTACTGTTGGTTGGTTGAAGAATAGTTTAAAATCCTGAGCAGGAGAAGTAGTTGGAAAATTACTGTAACTACATAACTATTACTGTTGTTATATTATAGTCTTTTGGTTCATTAAGGACAAAAATTGCCTAATGATGATCCCAAGGAGCAAAAGATATAGTGAAACAAAGTTTAGGTTGATTTGTTCCCCATTCTCCAAACAAATCCCTGAATCCTAGTCTGGAGAAGATTAATTTCAGGTAGAGAGAAGCACTTAAAGTCCTGAATGGCTATGACTCATAAGGCTGTGATAGACTTTCTAACAATAGAACAGAGAGTCTAGGTTGATGTGTAATAGCACACATGACAGAAAAGAGACATGCTCATTTTGAAGAGGTCATGACTGCTATCTCTGGGATTTACTGGTTTTTTTTTGTTGTTTGTTTGTTTGTTTGTTTGTTTTTTCCCCAATTGGCTTCCTTCTTAAATCCCAGATATGTTCTCCTCCTTGTTTTTCAGCTTTATTGAAGTACAATTGACAAATAAAATTGTAAGGTATTTAAAATGTAGAACATGATAGGACTTCCCTGGTGGCTCAGAGGTTAAAGCGTCTGCCTCCAATGCAGGAGACCCGGGTTCGACCTCTGGGTCAGGAAGATCCCCTGGAGAAGGAAATGGCAACCCACTCCAGTATTCTTGCTTGGAGAATCTCATGGACTGAGGAGCCTGGTGGGCTGCAGTCCATGGGGTCACAAAGAGTCGGACACGACTGAGTGACTTTACTTTACTTACTTAGAACATGATAGTTTGATACATATGTACACTGTGAAAGGATTCCCTTCACTGAGTCAGTAATACATCCATCACCTCTGGAATTTACTTTTGATATGGAAATTGAGAGATAGCAGGGAATGAAGTGAATTAAATCTTTGTCAACTGGAGCCACATGAAAGTTTGAGAATTTTGTGTGGAAGTTCTGCAGTCTGAATCTGGCTTTTCTTTAATCCAGTCTCATATCTTACATGTAGTTCTGGCTGGTGACAGAAACAGCATGAAGGCACATGTACATTCTCCAAACACCTCTTTTGACTTAAAATAATTATCTGAAAATTGACCATTCAGTCATTTTAAGACACCTCATCTCAGTATCCAGGTTTTATTGCCCAGTCATTAGCAATAAAATAATACAGATGAGGTAAATAAAGTGTGTACGATGTATTTTTAAAATCTAGTCAGTCTAACTAACTCCAAAGACTGAATCTATCCTTTTAGATGCTGCTGCTGCTGCTAAGTCGCTTCAGTCGTGTCTGACTCTGTGTGACCCCATAGGGATTCTCCAGGCAAGAACACTGGAGTGGGTTGCCATTTCCTTCTCCAATGCATGAAAGTAAAGTGAAAGTGAAGTCACTCATTCGTGTCCAGCTCTTAGCGACCCCATGGACTTCAGCCTACCAGGGTCCTCTGTCTATGGGATTTTCCAGGCAAGAGTACTGGAGTGGAGTGCCATTGCCTTCTCCGATCCTTTTAGTATATAAAATATACACACACACAAAAGCACAAATTAGAAACTTTCAGCTCAAACTCTTACACAGTAAACACATTCATGTAAACCCCATCCAAGTGAAAGAACAGAATAAATATACACACACACAAAAGCACAAATTAGAAACTTTCAGCTCAAACTCTTACACAGTAAACACATTCATGTAAACCCCATCCAAGTGAAAGAACAGAATATTACAAGTTCCATATAAGCCCCTTTCATGTCCCCATCCACTCATTACCTCTACTCCTAAAAGTAACCATTATCTTTACTTTATCATTGAAGAATAAACTTGGATGGTTTTATAATTCATGTAAATAATATAGTATTGCCTGTATTGTGTCAGGCTTCTTTTACTCAATTTTATGTTTAAGATTCATGTTATTGTATGAAATATTATTTTTATTTCTAAAGATTGCCCCATTCAGTGAATATTCCAAGATTTCTTTATCCATCCATTATTATTGAATTTTTTTTGTTATCCATTTTTTTGATTAGAAACATATTGTTGAAAACCTTCATAAGTCTGTCTTTGGGTACACAAAAACACATTTTTGCTAGGCCTCTTACTAGAAGGGTTTTTTTTTTTTTTTTTTTTTACTTACAGGATATCTAAATTTATTAATCTATACTTATCTGCCTACCAACCTACTATCTATCTATTTAGTTGGCTAGCTAGCAAGCTACCAACCTATCAGTTCAGTTCAGTTCAGTTGCTCAGTCATGTCTGACTGTGACTCCATGAACCACACACACCAGGACTCCCTGTCCATCACCAACTCCTGAAGTCCACCCAGACCAGCATCCATCAAGTTGGTGATGCCATCCAACCATCTCATCTTCTGCCATCCCCTTCTCTTCCTGCCTTCAATCATTCTCAACATCAGGGTCTTTTCAAATGAGTCAGCTTTCACATCAGGTGGCCAAAATATTGGAGTTTCAGCTTCAACATCAGTCCTTCCAATGAACACCCAGAACTCATTTCCTTTAGGATGGACTGGTTGGATCTCCTTGCAATCATCACCTACCTATCAATCATCACCAAATAATTTCTAAACTTGCTAGAACAACTTAACTTCCCACCAGCATAGAATAAGAATTTCCAATATGCTCCAGCATTATCAACTTGTGTTATACAGGTATTTCTGCATACTCTTAGTGGTTTATAATAATTAACTTTTCTTGCTAACAGGTTTGTGAAACAGCTGTAAGGCTTCAGTTCAGGCTGAAGGTCTGACTCAAGTTTGCTTCATGTGTCTTCATTCTCCTTGGACTAAGACATGCTCATTTCATAACAGTTAAAATGACCACAAAATGAACAAGAAGGAATCTTACAGTGCCTTAAGCCTTTTTGCCAGAATTGTCACAGCATCATTTTCCCTCACATTCTGTTGGCAAAAGCAAGTCATGTTGGCAAGTCAAAAATCAATTGCCTAAATAGCCAATATGGTAGAGTAGAAAGATGTTGAGTTCACCCCTTCTCATGAGCACTACAAAATCACAACTATCTTCAGAATAACCATCAGTGAAAAAACTGAAACCTATCAGAAGAGATCTTCTACAACTAAATACATGAGGATTCACAATGAGATGTGTTGAAAGGGCAGATTGAAAATATAATCAAATCTTATTACCTTTTGAGTAGGCAACCCACAAACTAGAGAAAAATTATATAACAGAGGTTCTCCCATGAAAGTGAGAATTCAGAGCCCTAAAACAGATTCCATAGCTGAGGGATCCAGCATAGGTAAGAAGAGACCTCAGAATATTTGGTTTGAAGACCAGTGGGGCTTAATTGCAGGAATCCCACAGGACTGGGGGAAATACTCTACTCTTAAAGGCATGCACAAAATCTCACGTGTACCAGGACCCAAGACCTAAGCAGGAATTTGATAAAAGCCTGGGCCAGACATAACTGATGGTCTTGTAGAGGCTCCTGGAGAGGCAGAAAGTGGCTGCAGCTAACCCTGGTGACATGGATACTGCTTTCAGACATATTTGGGAACAGTCAACTGCATGAACATTGCTGCTGCTGGCAGCTGACATCTTGACTCACTATCACCAAGACCTGGCCCCACCTAACAGTCTGTAGGCACTCATGCTGGGATGTGTCTGGCCAAACAACTCACTGGGAGGGGTACACACAGCCCCAGTCATCAGCAGACAGGTTGCCTAAAGTATTCTTGGACCCATAGCCATCACTAGACTCAACTTTGACTAGAGGACTACCATTCATCCTGCTTACTAGAGGACCAAGAATTAGGTCCTCCCACCAGTGGGCAAGCATTGGCTGTTCCTGCAAGTAAGCCTCAAGACAAGTCTCACTCACCAGAGTCAGACATAAGAAGTAAGATAACTATGATCCCATAGCCTGTGGAAAAAGTCCACCAACAGGCCAGACCCTATGTTGGGATGAGCTGGGCCCTTGTTCTGCCCACTGGCTGGGCAACACAACTGTCAGAACACCCTGGACAAAATAACCCATTGTGTCAGGAAACAGGCTCCCACATCAACAATCTGAAATGAGCTCTGTGATCCCTGGACGTGGAAGCCAGATTCCAGGAATCAATTCTGCCTGTCAATAGTCAGGCATTAACCCCAGGACCTGGGTTCACCTGTCATTGAGTGGCAATAGCCCTGGGGTCTCTATATCTTTATTCTGTCCACCAGTGGTCCAGCACTCACCCCAGGACCTCCTAGGGTTCAACAACCATCCATCTCCTAACCATACCCATACTAAAAAGCAGCAAGTAGCATACACAAAGTAAGTCCTGGCAAACAACTAGAATAGGAGTAAACAAGCTTACCATACCACCCACATAATCAGCTTGCCACAAAAGAAGGATCTGCATAGCCCTCTTAAGGGCAACCACTAGAGCATACAGCTTGAGTGACAAGAGGGTGGTACATTGTTGGAATGCATAGGAAGTCTCCTGTAGAAGGTCATTTCTCCAAGGTTGAGAGACGTAACTAACCTACCACATACATATAAATAGCAACTTCGACAAAATGAAGCAGCTTGAAGTTCAAGATCAAGGTTTCAGCAGTGTTGGTTTTGTCTGAGACCTCTTTCTTTAGCTTGCAGGTGACCATCGTCCCCTCCTTATGTCTTTATATGGCTTTCATTTTGTATATAGCTGTGACCTCCTCTTATGAGAAACACAGTATTATATGATTACGGGCTTCCCTGATAGCTCAGTTGGTCAAGAATCTGCCTGCAATGCAGGAGACCCTGATTCGATTGTTGGGTTAGGAAGATCTTCTGGAGAAGGGAAAAAGATACCCACTCCAGTATTCTGGCCTGGAAAACTCCCTGGACTGTATAGTTCATGGAGTTGCAAAGAGTCAGATAGGACTGAGCAACTTTCACTTTCATTTGATTCCCCAGTGACTCAGATAGTAGAGTCTGCCTGAAGCTGGAGAGCCAGGCTCAATCTCTGAGTCAGGAAAATCCCCTGGAGAAGGAAATAGCAACCCACTCCGGTATTCTTGCCTGGAAAATCCCATGGACAGAGGAGCCTGGAAGACTACAGTTCATGGGGCTGCAAAGGGTCAGACAAAACTGAGTGACTTCACTTTCACTTTTCCACCCTGATTACATTTTTACAGTTACTATTTGAAAGATAATATCTGCAAATATAGTCACATTCTGAGGTACTGGCGTTAGGACTTCATCATATGAATTTGTAAGGGACATACTTTGGCCCTCAAAAACAGGCATTTTCATCTCATGAAATTAATTGATTTGTATATATACTATTTGGATAAATATATGTACTCACAAAAAATAAATTTCAAATAAGAGTTCTCTCAAATGTCTCGGACTCTGCCCCTTAAAAAAAAAAAAAAAGATAATTGTTTTACAATGTTATATTGGTTTCTGTTGTATGACAATGTGAATCAGCCAAAAGTGTACATATATCCCCTCAATCTTGAACATCCCTCTAACCCTACTATCCATCCCATCCCTCTAGATCATCATAGAGTGCTGGACTGGGCTCCCTGTGTTATATAGCAGCTTCCTAGTAGCTATCTATTAATATTTTACACGTGGTAGTGTATATATGTCAATACAGTTCTCTCAATTCATCCCACTCTCTCCTTCCCCCACTGTGTCCACAAATCTGAACTTTACATCTGCATCTGTATTCCTTCCCTGCAAATAGGTTTGTCAATACCCATTTTATAGATTCCATACATATGCTTTAATATACAATTGGTCAAAATTGAAACTGTGATTAAAAAAAAAATCTTCCAAGAAACAAAAGCTCAAAGCCAGACAGCTTCATAGGAGAACTCTATCAAACATTTAGAGAAGAGTTAACACCTGAAAAAGTTGGCTTAAAACTCAACATTCAAAAAACTAAGATCATAGTATCCAGTCCCATCACTTCATGGCAAATAAATGGGGAAACAATGAAAACAGTGACACACTTTCTTTTCTTGGGCTCCAAAATCACTGCAGATGGTGACTACAGCCATGAAATTAAAAAACATTTTGTTCCTTGAAAGAAAAGCTAATTCCAACTTAGACAGTATATTAAAAAGCAGAGACATTACTTTGCCAATAAAGGCCCATTTAGTCAAAGCTATGGTTTTTCCAGTAGCCATGTATGGATGTGAGAGTTAGACTATAAAGAAAGCTGAGCACCGAAGGACTGATGTTTTTGGACTGTGGTGTTGGAGAAGACTCTTGAGAGTCCCTTGGACTGCGAGGAGATCAAACCAGTCCATCCTAAAGGAAATATATCCTGAATATTCATTGAAAGGACTGACACTGAAACTCCAATACTTTGGCCACTTGATGCAAAGAACTGAATCTTTGGAAAAGACCCTGATCTGGGAAAGATTAAAAGCAGGAGGAGAAGGGAACGACAGAGGATGAGAAGGTTGGAGGGCATCACTGACTTGATGGACTTGAGTTTGAGCAAGTTGTGAGAGTTAGTGATGGACAGTGAAGCCTGGGATGCTGTAGTCCATGTGGTCACAAAGAGTAGGACATGACTGAGTGACTGAACTGAATGGAACTGATATTGATATAATGAATTGCTGCCTTTAAATCTTGGCCTCTGTATCATATAATAAAAGCATGACAAAAATAACATTATAGCTATACACAGAATGGTAGAATCAACATGTATACTAAGCTATCATAAAAATTTTAGTATTGGGTATACTAGCTAAGATGATGGAGGAATAGGTGGGGAGACAACTTTCTTCCCCACAAATTCATCAAAAGAACATTTGAACGCTGAGCAAATTCCACAAAACAACTTCTGAACGCTGGCAGAGGACACCAGGCATCCAGAAAGGCAGCCCATTGTCTTCAAAAGGATGTAGGACAAAAAATAAAAAATAAAAAGAGATGCAAAAGAGATAAGGACAGAGATCCGTCCCTGGGAAAGGAGTCTTAAAAAAGAAGTTTCCAAACACCAGGAAACAATCTCACCGGTGGGTCTGTGGCAAGTCTTGGAATCTCAGAGGGCAACATAACCAGGAGGAAAAATAAATAAATAAATAAATAAAACCCACAGATTACATGCCTAATGGCAACTCACAGCGGAAAAGCAGCCCAGAAGCTCGCATCTGCCACTAGTAAGCAGGTGCTGGGCATGGAGGCGCAGACTGCATTGCTTAGGGTAAGGACCAGGCCTAAATGGCCCAAGGGCAATCTGAGGGAACTATGGTGAGATAGCAACCCAAACTGTGGGATAGCCAGAGAGAGAGAGGGAAAAAAAAAAGAGAGAGAGAGAGAGAGTACTATTCTGTGAAAAGCCCTAACCTAAGACACTGCCAGGCACGCTCACAGAACAAAGGAACAAAGGACTGAGGAAAGCTAGCTGGCTGTGGACCGGGCCATCCCCGCTGGAGACAGGCAGGCAGGGGGAGCCAGAGCCAAAAGGGGGCAATCATGACCCCAGAGAGTCATCGTCTACCAAACTGCAAGCAGGTTTCTTTGCTAACCAAGACTTCTTGGGATTCTGGATGGTTGACATCTGCTGGGAGGGTCGCAGCCAGAGATCAGCTCTCAAAAAGAGGCACATGGTAAGCCTGAGAAGGCACACCCGTTGTACACCCAGAAAACCGAGCAGCTGGGATGGGGGAGGTGATAAGATGCACCCTACACCTGGGGGTGACTGTGCTTGCCAAGCACCTGGTCACCTGAGCTGATTGGACCTGGGAAGGGCACAAGATGCAGACTCAACTGAGTCTGCACCTTTGTGGAGTACCCAAGAACCTGAACCTGAGCGACTTAGATCTGGGAAGTACACACAACCCAGGACCCGCCTCAGACAGGTCCCAGCAAAGCAACCTAGAGCCTGAGAAGTGTAGACCATAAAAGCACACAGTGAGCGGGGCACAAACCCAGGGCAGCAGAAACACTGCGAGCACTCCTCACACATGCCAGTGATATTTGCTTGCAGTGTTTCTCCTTCCCCACAGCACGACTGAACAAGTGAGTCTAAAAAACTGACCACCATAGCCCCCTCATTTTAGGGAGAAAGTTAGACACTGAAGAGACCAGCAGAGAAGAACCTAAAATAAACAGAGGAAACCGCTTTGAAAGTGACAGGTGCAACAGATTAAAACCTTGTAGTTAGCACTGACTACATAGGAAGGGGCCTATAGATCTTGAGAAGTATAAGCCAGATCAAGTAAGTATCTGAAACTGAACTAACTTCACACTGTCTGCAACAGCTCCAAGGGAATTCCTACATATATTTTTACTATTATCATTTTTTTAAATTATTTTAAGTCCTCTTTACCCCTTTGATTTTCGTTTTTATAGCCTATTGTTACCTTGAAAGGCAATGTCAAAGAATGCTCAAACTACCGCACAATTGCACTCATCTCACATGCTAGTAAAGTAATGCTCAAAATTTTACTTCGCCGACTAAGGTCTGACTAGTCAAGGCTATGGTTTTTCCAGTAGTCATGTATGGATGTGAGAGTTGGACTGTGAAGAAGGCTGAGCACTGAAGAATTGATGCTTTTGAACTGTGGTGTTGGAGAAGACTCTTGAGAGTCCCTTGGACTGCAAGGAGATCCAACCAGTCCATTCTGAAGGAGATCAACCCTGGGATTTCTTTGGGAGGGATGATGCTAAAACTGAAACTCCAGTACTTTGGCCACTTCATGTGAAGAGTTGACTCATTGGAAAAGATTTTGATGCTGGGAGGGATTAAGGGCAGGAGAAGAAGGGGATGACAGAGGATGAGATAGCTGGATGGCATCATTGACTAGATGGAAGCAAGTCTGAGTGAACTCCAGGAGTTGGTGATAGACAGGGAGGCCTGGTGTGCTGCAATTAATGGGCTTGCAAAGAGTCCGACACGACTGAGCGACAGAACTGAACTGATTACCTTGGGGGAAAAAGAAAAAAGACCCTAATTTTAAAGAAAACTTCCTATATATATTTTATAATTTTTGTGGCTTTTTTTTTAATATCGTATTTCTGAGACTCTAACTTCTACTCTGAATATTTAATCTTTGTATTTTGGTATTTCTTATCAATTTTGTACCTTTAATAACCCAAACTTCAATACCCATTTTTACTTGGGAGTGATATTATTGGCTTGATTCCTCTCTCCCCTTTTTGACTCTCCTTTTTCTCCATCATGTCGCCTCTATCTCCTCCCTCCTCTTCTCTTCTCTACCCGACTCTGTGAATCTATTCATGTGTTCCAGGCTGTGGAGAACACTTAGGGAACTGATTACTGGCTGGATCTGTCTCTCTCCTTTTGATTCCCCTTTTTCTTCTGCTGGCCACCACTGTCTCCTTCCTCCCTCTTCTATTCTCTGTGTAACTCCACAAACATCTCTGAGGGATCCAGAATCTGGAGAGCACATAGGGAAGTGATTACTGGCTAGCTTGCTCTCTCCCATTTTGATTCCCCCTTTTCTCCTCCTGGTCACCTCTATTGCCCTCCTCCCTCTTCTCCTTTCCATGTAACTCTGTGAAACTCTCTGGGTGTCCCTAACAGTGGAGAAACTTTTCATCATTAACCTAGATGTTTTCCCATCACTGATGCATAGATGGGAAGTCTTTAGGATACTGTGAGAATAAGACTAAATATCAGAGGCAGGAGGCTTAAGTCAATAAGTGAAGAACACCAGAGGACTCCTGACTCCAGGGAACATTAATTGATAAGAGCTCATCAAAAGCCTCCGTACCTACATTGAAACCAAGCACCACTCAAGAGCCAACAAGTTCCAACACTTTATAGTCAAACACTCACATTCATACATGACCACAGGAAAAACCATAGCCATGACTAGACGGACCTTAGTCAGCAAAGTAATGTTTCTACTTTTCAATATGCTGTCTATGTTGGCCATAACTTTCCTTCCAAAGAGTAAGTGTTTTTTAATTTCATGGCTGCAATCACCATCTGCAGTGATTTTGGAGCCAAAAAAATAAAGCCTGACACTGTTTCCACTGTTTCCCCATCTATTTCCCATGAAGTGATGGGACCAGATGCCATGATCTTCATTTTCTGAACATTGAGCTTTAAGCCAATTTTTTCACTCTCCTCTTTCACTTTCATCAAGAGGCTTTTTTGTTCCTCTTCACTTTCTGCCATAAGGGTGGTATCAATTCATATCTGAGGTTATTGATATTTCTCTGAGCAATCTTGATTCCAGCCTGTGCTTCTTTCAGCCCAGCGTTTCTCATGATGTACTCCACATATTAGTTAAATAAGTAGGGTGACAATATACAGCCTTGATGTACTCCTTTTCCTATTTGAAACCAATTTGCTTTTCCAGCTTCAGAATACAGGCTGCCAAAAGTCACACCAAAACCACTGATATCTGAAAACTCACTACTGGACAACTTCATTGCACTACATAGAGAAGAAATCTAGTTCCACCCACCAGAACACTGAAACTGTCTTCCCTAACCAGGAAATCTTGACAAAGCACCCATCCAACCCCACCCACAGTGAGGAACCTCCACAATAAAGAGGAAACACAAACTGCCTTCCTGACTTCATTATCTACCAGAAAGCTACAATCATCAAGAAAGTATGCTACTGGAACAAAGACAGAAATAAAGATCAAGGAACAAAATAGAAAGCCCAGAGATAAGTCCACGCACCTATGGACACCTTATCTTCAAAAAAGAAGGCAAGAATATACAATGGAGAAAAGAAAATCTCTTTACAAAATGGTGCTGGGAAAACTGGTCATTCACTTGTAAAAGTATGAAACTAGAACAGTTTCTAAAACCATACACCAAAATAAACTCAAAATGGATCAAAGATCTAAACATAAGACCAGAAACTATAAAACACAGGAAACTATAAAGCATAGGCAAAACACTCTCTGACATAAATCACAGCAGGATCCTCTATGACCCACCTCCCTGCTGCTGCTAAGTCACTTCAGTCGTGTCCGACTCTGTGCAACCCCGTAGATGGCAGCCTATCAGGCTCCTCCGTCCCTGGGATTCTCCAGGCTAGAACACTGGAGTGGGTTGCCATTTCCTTCTCCAATGCATGAGAGTGAAAAGTGAAAGTGAAAGTCACTCAGTCGTGCCCGACCCTTAGCGACCTCATGGACGGTAGCCTACCAGGCTCCTCCGTCCATGGGATTTTCCAGGCGTGGAGTGCCACTGCCTTCTCCATTACCCACCTCCCAGAGTATTGGAAATAAAAGCAAAAATAAACAAATGGGACTTAATTAAACTTAAAAGCTTTTGTACAACAAATGAAACTATAAGCAAGGTGAAAACACAGTCTTCGGAATGGGAGAAAATAATAGCATACAAAGCAAATGACAAATAATTAATCTCAAAAATATACAAGCAACATTTGCTCAATTCCAGAAAAATAAACATCCACACAAAAAATGGGCCAAAGAATGAAACAGACATTTCTCCAAAGAAGACATACAGATGGCTAACAAACACAGGAAAAGAGGCTCAACATCATTCATTATCAGAGAACTACAGCTCAAAACCACAATGAGGTACCATTTCACGCCAGTCAGAATGGCTGCTATCCAAAAGTCTACAAGCAATAAATGTTGGAGAGGGTTTGGAGAAAAGAGATCTCTCTTACATGGTTTGTGGGAATGCAAACGGTACAGCCACTATGGAGAACAGTGTGGAGATTCCTTAAAGGACTGGAAATAGAACTGCCATATGACCCAGCAATCTCACTGCTGGGCATACACACCGAGGAAACCAGAATTGAAAGAAACACGTGTACCCTAATGTTCATTGCAGCACTGTTTATAATAGCCAGGACATGGAAGCAACCTAGATGTCCATCAGCAGATGAATGGACAAGAAAGCTGTGGTACATATACACAATGGAGTATTACTCAGCTATTAAAAAGAATACATTTGAATCAGTTCTAATGAGGTGGATGACGCTGGAGCCGATTATACAGAGTGAAGTAAGCCAGAAAGAAAAACACCAATACAGTATGCTAATGCATATATATGGAATTTAGAACGATGATTATGTTAACCCTATATGTGAGACAGCAAAAGAGACACAGATATATAGAACAGTCTTTGGACTCTGTGTGAGAGGGTGAGGGTGGGATGATCTGGGAGAATGGCACTGAAACATGTATATTATCATATGTGAAATGGATTGCCAGTTCAGGTTCAATGCATGAGACAAGGTGCTCAGGGGTGGTGCCCTGGAATGACCCAAAGGGATGGAGGGGAGGGAGGTGGAAGAGGGGTTCAGGATGGGGAACAGATGTACACCTGTGGCAGATTCATGTCAATGTATGGCAAAACCACTTCAATATTTTAAAGTAATTAGCCTCCAATTAAAATAAATAAATCTATATTAAAATAAATAAAATATTATGCTCAAAAATAAATTTAGCATTGGAACTTCAGCTTCAGTATCAGTCCTTCCAATGAATATTCAGGACTGATTTCCTTGAGGATTGACTTATTTGATCTCCTTGCAGTCCACAGACTCTCAAAAGTTTCTTCCAACACAACTGTTCAAAAGCATCGATTCTTCAGTGCTCAGCTTTCTTTATAGTCTAACTCTCACATCCATACATGACTACTGGAAAAACCATCGTTTTGACTAGAGTCCGGACATAGCAAAGAGCTGGACATGATTGAGTGACTAACTAAACTGAACTCTGAACACGTATCCTATTCAAACTCTTCCGAAAAATGCAGAGGTAGGAACAGTCCCAAACTTATTCTATGAGGCCACCATAACCCTGATACCAAAACCAGAGAAAGATCATACAAAAGATCAGAAAATTACAGGTCAATATCACTGATGAATAAAGATGCAAAAATCATCATAATATACTAGCAAATGCAATCCAACAACACATTAAAAGAATCAAGTGTGGTTTACACCACACTTGGTTTACACCATGATCAAGTGTGGTTTATCCCAGGGATGCAAGACTTCTTCAATATATGCAAATCAATGTGGTACACTATATTAAGAAATCAAAAGATAAAAACCATATGATAATCTCAACAGATGCAGAAACAGCTTTCAACAAAATTCAGTACTCATTTATGACAAAAACTTTCCAGAAAATGAGCATAAAAGGAAAATAACTCAACCATAATAAAGGCCATATACAACAAACCCATAGCAAACATTATTCTCACTGGTGAAAAACTGAAAGCATTTCTTCTACAATCAGGAACACAACATGGGTGCTCACTCGCATCACTATTATTTAATGCAGTTTTGAAAGTCCTAGCCACAGCAATCAGACTTCCCTGGTGGTTCAGTGGCAAATAATCCTATGTGAAATGCAGAAGACTTGCAGGAAACACAGGTTTGATCCCTGGGTTGGGAAGACCCACTGGAGAAAGAAATGGCAACCCACTCCAGTATTCCTGCATGAAAAATCCCATGAACAGAGAAGTCTGGCAGACTATAGTTCATGGAATCAGAAACAGTTGGACCTGAAAGAGAGACTAAACAATAACAGACATGGCAATAAAAGAAAAAGAAATAAAAGGAATTAAGATTGGAAAAGAAGCAAAACTCTCACTGTTTGCAGATGACGTGATATTATAGATAGAAAACCCTAAATTTGCCACCAAAACATTACAAGATTCTTCTCCTTAAGCTCTGTTTCAACCTTTACTTTTTCTTGGGAAGCCCTGCTTAATTTAATTCTAATCTCTGCACTTAGATCCATCTTCATATTCTGGAAGAAAAATCTGTCTAAAAGGTTGTTTTTATTTCTCACATTCTAATAGTTTTAGGCTGTGTTGCCTCAGAACTCTCTAATATAGTGGTTTCCACTGGTCATTTTGATGTCATAGACAAATTGGAGCTTCTTAGCCCTCTACAAGTCTCATAGGCTTCCTTTGCCTCAGAATAGATGTTTCCATTTTCCTTCCAGGGAAATACTTATTTCTAGTTATGTCTTCTTTCTTCCTTTCACTATTCCAGCACAGTCAGTAACAAAAGTGTTGCAGATTCTGTAAGAAGTGAATATTCTTGATACTGCATTTACTAGTTTAGTAGAAATCACTGTATTTATTCTGTTATTTTTGTTTTACCAGCTTCTAGTCTGACAGGCTTCAGCAGTACATGAACTTTGAGCTTCTAGATGTTCAAGATATATTTAGAAAAGGCAGAGGAACCAGAGGTCAAATTGTCAGCACCTGTTGGATCATCAAAAAAGCACGAGAGTTCCAGAAAAAAACATCAACTTCTGCTTTATTGACTATGCCAAAGCTTTTACTGTGTGGATTACAACAAACTTTGAAAAATTCTTGAAAAGATGGAAATACCAGACCACATGACCTGCCTCCTAAGAAATCTGTATGCAGGTAAAGAAGCAATAGTTAGAACTGGATATGAAACAACAGACTGGTGTCAAATTTGGAAAGGAGTATGACAAGGCTGTATATTGTCACCTGCTTATTTAACTTATATGCAGAATACATCTTTGAAAATGTCAGGCTGGATGAAGCACAAGCTGGAATCAAGACTACCAGGAAAAATATCAATAGCCTCAGATATGCAGATGACACCACCCTTATGGCAGAAACTGAAGAAGAATAAAGAGCCTCTTGATGAAAGTGAAAGAGGAGAGTGAAAAAGTTGGCTTAAAACTCAACATTCAGAAGAATAAGATCATGGTATTTGGTCCCATCACTTCATGGCAAATACCAAAATCATTGCGATGATGATTGCAGCAAACAAATTAAAAGACTCTTGTTCTTTGGAAGAAAATCTATGACCAACCTAGACAGCATATTAAAAAGCAGAGACATTACTTTGCCAACAAAGGTCCATCTAGTCAAAGCTATGGTTTTTCCAGCAGTCATGGATGGATGTGAGAGTTGGACTATAAAGAAGGCTAAATGCCGAAAAATAAGACTCTTGAGAGTCCCTTGGACTGCAAGGAGATCAAACCAGTCAATCCTAAAGGAAATAAGTCCTGAATATTCATTGGAAGGACTGATGTTGAAACTGAAACTCCAATACTTTGGCCACCTGATTTGAAAAACTGACTCATTGGAAAAGACCCTGATGCTGGGAAAGATTGAAAATGGGAAAAGAAGGGAACAGAGGATGAGATAGTTGGATGGCATCACTGACTCAATGGACATGAGTTTGAGTAGGCTCCGGGAGTTGGTGATGGACAGGGAGGCCTGGTGTGCTGCAGTCCATAGGGTCGCAAAGAGTCGAACGCGATTGAATTGAACTGGGCTGAACTAGATATTAAATTATGGACAAGATTGTATCTCAGCAGCAAATCCTTAATTTCATAGTTTCAAAGTTTAATAGTGGCATTATATTAATGTGAGAAGCATGGAAATAAATGAAGGTGAACACTGAATACCTAAAAATATATACATAAAACAATCTAAATAGATTAAAGCTCTGGTATTGTGCTTCGTTACAGTGCTCCCAACTGAATACTAGTTGGGTTTCTGGGCAGATGAACTGAAAGTGTAAAATTCTAAAAGTTAACAGTTATTACTAGAGAGACAGTTTTCAGTAGTGTTATGTAGTTAGAATAGGAAATAAGAGTCCAGAATGGCTGTGGCTAAAAGACAAGGAAGGGAGAAAGCCTCCAAAAATAGAACAAAGGAAGGTCCGAGGGCCAGGGTGAAGGCCTCAGGTAGAACAAACAGCACTTCTGGCTAGCCCAATTTACACAGGGCAGGCCCGGGGGTGGGGTTGGAAGCCCATATAAAAGAGGAGCCAAAGGGCCAGAGCGCTCTCCTCTTCACTTCTTTGGGTCAGCATGCCCTCACGCCTCAAGGATGTATTTTCCTTCTATTTTCTAAGTAAAATTGAGCTGTAACATGGAGCTGTAACTCTGATCTGTCTAAGAGTTATAACACGGTCTATTTGAGACCCAAGAGCTATGATATGGTCCATCCAAGACCTGACAGCTATAACATGGTCTGTCTGAGAGCTGTGACATGTCAAGGGCTTTAATGTCGATCACTTCAAATTTTTGTTGAGATGAGGCAGAACCAAGGAGATTACACTCCCCTGACAGTAGCATGCATTTACAGAGTTCAGTGGACTTTAAAGATTGAATACATTAAATTTTTATCATTTATTATATAATATTTAAAGTTATAATTTGAAAACAAAAGTTAAGTTTATGCACAGATTAAAGAAAATAGGAAATGTCATCATATATTTTTATAATACATGATATTATAGATATAATTTATAATTTATGATCCTATTATTAAAGTGTAAATATTTATCTTTCAATACATATGCTCATAATAGTGTCTCCCTAATGAAAGTCCATTCATAGGCAGGTTGATAAGAAGTCCAGGGTCTCTGAGGAGGAGAGAGGGATCTGGGGTTTTCAAGGAGGAGATAGGGGTCTAGCATTCTCAAGGTGGAGGAAAGGACAAACTTTTCTTTTCTTCCTCTCTCTACATACCTTTGTCTTAGTCACATAAAACTTTTTTTTTTCCTCCTTTAAGCCTGGAATGGATGATTACACAACAAACAATTTAGTTTAAACTCTGCACTAAGGATTATATAACAACAATGTATCCTGCTTGAAGACAGTTTCTCTTTCTTGAAAACCTTCTGACTAATCCTGGTTTCTTAGAATGCATATACAGGAGTGGGTCTGGTAAGATCTTTCCATTGTTAAGTTTTGATCCTATTACCTTAAAATGCAAATTGTGGGAGTGGGTCTAGTAAAATTTTTACAACTTTGAGACATTCTTTTGATTTATTGTAAAGCTAATTTAAAAAAGTATAGAGCTCCCTTGCTTAGATTAGCGGGGAGGGCACTCTCTGTCCCCCTTCTGATGTCTTTGTCAGAAGATTTCTCTGTCCCTTTTTCATACTTTAATAAAACTTTGAAAAAATAAAAATAAAAAATAAAACTCTGCTACACAGAAGCTCTTGAGTGATCAATCCTGGTCCCAGTTCCTGAAGTTAAATCCTCTTCTTCAGAGATCATGAAACCAACATTGTCCACCATAAGCCATCACTAACCAAGTAAATGAAATGTATGTATCATTTGAACCCCAGGTTCATTTCTGTTAAACAATCATCATTAATATATATTATATACATCTTCCCATTTTAAAGTGACACAGGTATCAATTTATTACATATATCAGAATAATCTATGCATTTTTGTGAATATCACATTTCCTCTTTAACAATATCTTAAGTACTTTTTTATATTAGCACATAGCTCATTCTTCCATCATATGCATAATAGTCCTCTAAATTGAGTCCTCATAATTTATTTATACCAGCACTATTGAAGGCCTTATTCACTGCTTAAAGTAATTTGCTATTGCAAACAATGCTGTAACAAACATCCATTATGCAAAAAGCATAGTTTGATGGTTAAAAAAATTTATCATACAATTCAAATGCTTAGTCAGTTTTATATTCTCAAAATAAATAATTAAACTCTGTGAAGCAGGTATCAAGACCTAAGAAAACAAGACAGATAAACCAGGAAGAAAAAAGTAAGATAAAGTAAAGAGAAACTCCATTTTGGAATTCAATGTTAGAAGTGTACCTATTAAATCTCCCTGGGGGAACTTAAAAGACTAAAGGTAGAACCCCTGTATCCAACATAGTAACTAATTTCCATATTAAATAGTTAAGATATTTAAGGCATAAGTAAAATCTATAGAAAAATTCTGTAAAAAACAAGCCTTAACTCAACAACTCAGAAGGTTTTACTATGAAGGAGTTGATAGGTATAATTAAATTCTATGTAATATTTCAAATAGGAATGGTAACAGTACAATTCAAAAAAAAAGCAATACACAAAGGAAATAAGGGAACTTCAATAAAATATCTAAAGTAACAGTTCAGTTCAGTTCAGTCACTCAGTCGTGTCTGACTCTTTGGGACTCCATGAACTGTAGCAGGGCAGGCTTCCTTGTCCATCACCAACTCCCGGAGTTCACTCAAACTCACGCCCATCGAGTCAGTGATGCCATCCAGCCATCTCATCCTCTGCCATCCCCTTCTACTGCTGCCCACAATCCCTCCCAGTATCAGTCTTTTCCAATGAGTCAACTCTTCGCATGAGGTGGCCAAAGTATTGGAGCTTCAGCTTTAGCATCATTCCTTCCAGAGAACACCCAGGACTGATTTCCTTTAGAATGGACTGGTTGGATCTCCTTGCAGTCCAAGGAACTCTTAAGAGTCTTCTCCAACACCAAAGTTCAAAAGCAGCAATTCTTCGGCGCTCAGCTTTCTTCACAGTCCAACTCTCACATCCATACATGACCACTGGAAAAACCATAGCCTTTACTAGATAGACCTTTGTTAGCAAAGTAATGTCTCTGCTTTTGAACATACTATCTAGGTTGGTCATAACTTTCCTTCCGAGGAGTAAGCGTCTTTTAATTTCATGGCTGCAATCACCATCTGAATTGATTTTGGAGCCCCTCAAAATAATGTCTGACACTGTTTCCCTATTTGCCAAGAAGTGATGGGAACGGATGCCATGATCTTCGTCTTCTGAATGTTGAGCTTTAAGCCAACTTTTTCAGTCTCCTCTTTCACTTTCATCAAGAGGCTTTTTAGTTCCTCTTCACTTTCTGCCATAAGGATGGTGCTGTCTGCATATCTGAGGCTATTGATATTTCTCTCTCCAATCCTGATTCCAGCTTGTGCTTCTTCCAGCCTAGTGTTTCTCATTATGTATTCTGCATATAAGTTATCTAAAGTATATCTAAAGTATACTTTTTATATATATATATAAATTATATCTAAAGTATACTGAACATCAATTGAACATAAATCTTTTTAAACAGAACACAGAATACATTCACTACATAGGAATATAACTGCGCCAGTCTTTAATAAACATTACTTCAATCAGAACAAATGAAGAAGTAAAAATATATATATATAAGAACAAATGTGATAAAGTCTTATGCACTCTGTTACTAAACAGGTAAAGTAGATGTGTGAAATTATCCTGTGTAAGGAAACAGAAACTTCAAGGACAGTGATGACGGCAGAATAGATAGATGAAGGCAGAATAGATAGATGAAGGCCTTTCAATGGTATGCAAATTTTTTTTAATGTAAGGAAACATTATACTGACAAGAAAAAATGTTCTGTCCAGGTGATTATTTGATTTATTTAGCCTTATAACATTTCTCAGCTCCTTCTGAAATAAAATTAATAAAGATATAAATATAACTGCTCACATCTATGGTCATAATACTATAAAGCATGCAATTCCTATTATACATATACATGTAATTGACATAAGTGAAAAAAAAATCACTTAGCTAAGTAATGCTTAAGACAAATAAAAGCTTAGAAACTGAAGTTTCAGAATATCTTCATTTTTTCCCCTTGTTTAGAATTAGTAAGAAATATGTGACTGCTAGGAAGAAATAGGTATAATGAGTGATGCAAACTAGGGCCAGTTAGTATTTCAGAAGCAGCCTAAGCCCTTGCTTACATAAATAATTAGGGGTGCACAATATGACACTCTATGCGGTCACAAAGATTTGGACACAGCTGAGCAACTGAACTGACTGGCTGAATATGACACTCAGGTACATTCACCAATCTGAAGTAAAAATATACTCCTTCTAGGAGATATAAACATATAAGCTATTTATTTAAAATAGGAGAGCAGAGCTGTGGTTCTTCGCAGGAGTTACCCTTAAGTATTTCCTCTCGTGCTATTCTCTCTCTCTCGTCTTATGGCTTCAGACAACTAATCTCTTAAACCTAAGCTATGAGTTTTAGAAGAGCAGGATGAAACAGAATTTTCTGAAAATATGATATTATCAGTTCAGTTCAGTCGTCAGTCGTGTCCGACCCTTTGTGACCCCATGAATCGCAGCATGCCAGGCCTCCCTGTCCATCACCAACTCCTGGAGTTCACTCAAACTCACTTCCATCGAGTTGGTGATGCCATCCAGCCATCTCATCCTCGGTCGTCCCCTTCTCCTCCTGCCCCCAAACCCTCGAAGCATCAGTGTCTTTTCCAATGAGTCAGTTCTTCGCATGAGGTGGCCAAAGTACTGGAGTTTCAGCTTTAGCCTCATTCCTTCCAAAGAACACCCAGGGCTGATCTTCAGAATGGACTGGTTGGATCTCCTTGCAGTCCAAGGGACTCTATAGTGAAGAGGAATTCATCACCATTCATTAAAACAGATAAGAACTATTAAAAGGAATACCTATTATAGAACATTAATAAAATACATGCCAAGTTAAGTGAAGCAAATACTTATAGTTAATTAATAATTTTAGCCATCTATTCTTGATTTTATGTGTATTCATAATAACTGCATGAAAATTCTTGTACTTAGTAAAAAGAAGACTACATAGCAGCAGATAAATTTACATTAAATTTAGGAAAATTAATTTTTACCCCTCCACATACTATTATTTTTCAATAAATAATTATAAACATTGGTAGTTATAGATTATGTACTCCTTAAATTACCTTACCTAAGAAATGTAAGAAAATCAACTGGGAATAAAGTTATTTAGGGCATAAGAGCGGCATGAGAGATCATTTAATCATTCAATAAATAAAGAAAAATTTATCAACTTTTTATATATTTGCAGTGTCCCCTTAGAAATTGATATAGCAAAATAAGATTCCATTCATAATGACAATTATAAAATATTTATATGCATATATTATAGATATTGATAAGTGACTGAAGCAGTAGAGAGCAAAAACAAATAAACAAAGAAGCTTGTTCTTGATTAAGAAGGGTAAATATAGTAAAATATCAGTTAAAATTATACATAAACATATAAAATAATTCCAAAATAAATTTTTAAACATTGGAACTTGATATTAAGAAGATAGATTACAAAAAAGTCAAAACATTTTTAAAAGGTATTGTGGGATAAGGTTCATATGATAAACAGTTAAATACAACACAAATTTCTAAAAGTTTAAAATGTGAAACCTGGACTATACAGGTCAGAGATAGAAATGAAACTGAATGAAATAGAAAATTATGCATATGTGTATATTAAGGAGTGTGTTTTTAATTTGCTTATGTGTAGGCTTTCTAGAACATTATGCTATATGGTAAATATGCAATTATGAAAATAAGGGTAAATTGTGTTTGATTTGTTAACTCTGGAAAATGATTTTAGATTGTGTCTAACCATGATAAAATTAGAAAAAATACATAAAAAAGAAGTATGGTGATTAGATTATGTGGTACTTTTGCACTTACATAATGAAGACAACAAATAGATAATAATATAAAGATTGGATTTGTTGAGGAAAAATAAGTAAAGAATTATTCATCCTTAGGTTTTCATCTATGAGATCAGGAACATGAACACATCCATTACTTTTAAAATTGCAATAATATTTTAAGCAAAATAAGGTGTCGCTTAAGCAGATGTCACCTCCTGTGAAGAGCTGACTCATTGGAAAAGACTCTGATGCTGGGAGGGATTGGAGGCAGGAGGAGGAGGGGACGACCGAGGATGAGATGGCTGGATGGCATCACCAACTCAATGGAAGTGAGTTTGAGTGAACTCTGGGAGTTGGTGATGGACAGGGAGGCATGCTGCAATTCATGGGGTCACAAAGAGTTGGACACGACTGAGCAACTGACTGAACTGAACTGAACTGATGCATGGCTAGATGGGATTACATAGCATGCTATTCCCAGTCCCAGCAGTGTCACCCACTCCAGTTCGGCTTTGTAGTTTCTGTACCCTGTCCATCATTGTATCAAGGGAAGTAAGTTGTTTTCTCCGACATCCTTTAGAATCACATGGGCAGGCGGTTTGGCGACAAAACAGCAGTGATTGACATTATCCATAATTCAACTTGCTGAAAAGGGTTGGCTGATCAATAAAAGCAGTCTTTGACACAGATGGCAATTTATTCTTCATTGATTGTCAGGTGATGAGTGATATCCTGCGTCTATCATTTTTACTTCTTAGGCATTATCTTGTGGCTCCGTTTCTGGTCTTGACTGATTGTTGAGTCTGATAATAGATTTATTGCTTTATTCAAAGTGGGGAGGACAGTGTTTATATTCTCACTTTATCCATACATTAACACTTGAAGTTTGATTCATATCACCAGACTCAATTTGTTTTTCCAAGATCTTCCAGAATTTGCTTGCTTGCAATGAAATCTACTGATTACAAAAATAAACTCATCTAGTTGACCCCTGTCTCAAGGAAATTATCCTGTGGCTCCTTCAAATGTATTGCAGTTAATGCTGTAATTGTTCCTTGGAGTCCTCAAAAGTTATTGCAGGTATGTTCACTATACAAATTTCCTTTTCTATTTTGCCTTTTCTTTGAATTATTTTTAAAATATCTCACAGCGTCTGTGAGGGGTACTTTGCCACTCTCTGTGTTGAATGCTTATGCAGGTATCTCTAGATAGTCACACTTGAGGACTGAACTATCTTCCCCAAACTGACGTCTTAGTTATTAGGGTGATAGATTAGTGTGATAAATTAACTTTCCTCCTGAATGACTGCTACCTCTAGTACTCAGTAACACACACAAGCACAGGTGCAGACTCACTTGTTTCACATATCTCCTTCATTCTCTTCTTGCAGTCCTTTTTATTCCCCCAGGGTACATGAGTTTCCCAGGTGCCAAATCTTATTAGGTACACAGCTTTGTCAGAATTACCTCTCTCTATAGAGGACTGAGGCTTTGCTATGAAATCATGTTTACTAATGTCAAGGCATCTTGACATAATAAAATAGCTACAAAAATAATCACAGTTTATGTTTGATGTACATTTATTATATGACAGACTAGGTTGTCTAGTTTTTATACAAAACTCATTCATTTGCCTCAACTTTCTTATGAGTCATACACTATTCAGTTCAGTTCAGTTCAGTTCAGTCACTCAGTCGTGTCCACTCTTTGCAACGCGTGAATAGCAGCATGTCAGGCCTCTCCATCACCAACTCAAACTCATGTCTATCGAGTCAGTGATGCAATCCAGCCATCTCATCCTCTGTTGTCCCCTTCTCCTCCTTCCCCCAATCTCTCCCAGCATCAGAGTCTTTCCAATGAGTCAACTCTTTGCATTAGGTGCCCAAAGTATTGGAGTTTCCCTTCAGCATCAGTCCTTCCAATGAACACCCAGGACTGATTTCCTTTAGGATGGACCGGTTGGATCTCCTTGCAGTCCAAGGGACTCTCAAGAGTCTTCTCCAACACCACAGTTCAAAAGCATCAATTCTTCAGTGCTAAGCTTTCTTCACAGTCCAACTCTTACATCTATACATGATTACTGGAAAAACCATAGCCTTGACTAGGTGGACCTTTGTTGGCAAAGTAATGTCTCTGCTTTTTAATATGCTATCTAGATTGGTCATAGCTTTCCTTCCAAGGAGTAAGCTTCTTTTAATTTCATGGCTGCAGTCACAATCTGCAGTGATTTTGGAGCCCCAAAAAAATAAAGTCTGACGCTGTTTCCACTGTTTCCCATCTATTTCCCAGGAAGTGATGGGAATGGATGCCATGATCTTCGTTTCCTGAATGTTGAGCTTTAAGCCAACTTTTTCACTCTCCTCTTTCACTTTCATTAAGAGGCTTTTTAGTTCCTCTTCACTTTCTGCCATAAGGGTGGTGTCATTTCATATTTGAGGTTATTGATATCTCTCCTGGCAATCTTGATTCCAGCTTGTGCTTTCTCCAGCCCAGGGTTTCTCATGATGTACTCTGCATAGAAGTTAAATAAGCAGGGTGACAATATACAGCCTTAACATACTCTTTTTCCTATTTGGAAGCAGTCTGTTGTTCCATGTCCAGTTCTAACTGTTGCTTCCTGACCTGCATATAGGTTTCTCAAGAGGCTGGTCAGGTGGTCTGGTATTCCCATCTCTTTCAGAATTTTCCACAGTTTATTGTGATCCACACAAAGGCTTTGGCATATCAATAAAGCAGAAACAGATATTTTTCTGGAACTCCCTTGCTTTTTTAATGAGGATGTTGGCAATTTGATCTCTGGTTCCTCTGCCTTTACTAAAACCAGCTTGAATATCTGGAATTTCACGGTTCACGCATTGCTGAAGCCTGGCTTGGAGAATTTTGAGCATTACTTTACTAGCATGTGAAATGAGTGCAATTGTACAGTAGTTTGAGCATTCTTTGACATTGCCTTTCTTTGGGATTGGAATAAAAATTGACTTTTTCTAGTCCTGTGGCCACTGCTGAGTTTTCCAAATTTGCTGGCAAATTGAGTGCAGCACTTTCACAGCATCATCTTTCAGGATTTGAAATAGCTCAATTGAAACTCCATCACTCCACTAGGTTTGTTTGTAGTGATGCTTTCTAAGGCCCATTTGACTTCACATTCCAGGATGTCTGGCTCTAGGTGAGTGATCACATCATCGTGATTATCTTGGTCATGAAGATCTTTTTTGTACAGTTCTTCTGTGTATTCTTGGCACCTCTTCTTAATATCTTCTGCTTCTGTTAGGTCCATACCATTTCTGTCCTTTATTGAGCCCATCTTTGCATGAAATTTTCCCTTGGTACCTCTAATTCTATACCATCTTAGAAATATAGTTCAAATTTTAAATATTTTAGGTATAGCACAATAGTTTTTAGATGGCAAGTATACATTCATAGAATAAAGTATAGAAATGTTCAATAAAACAATACACCCAGGCCTATTAATGAAGAAAATGCAAATTAAAATAAGAAAAATCTATCTTCAGTTTACTCATAATCTTCAAATTTAAAATGATTTTTAAAAATTTTGGTTGAGTGTGGGACAGAGTTATCTTCACCTAAAGTAGTTAGACATGTAAATGATGACAACAATTAGGGGCAGTACATCAAGACTTCATCTGTAGTATTTTAATCTTATTATCCAAATATTATGCAACAGAACATATATTGAATCACTTCATAATGTGCTAAAGTTAGAAGTAAGTTAAATGTTCATGAACTCATATAATTTATGCTCCATTCATAATGAAGCATAAATTCATAAATACTGTAAAGTGAAAGTGAAAGTGACTCAGTCATGTCCCATTCTTTGCGAACCATAAACTATACAGTCCATGGATTCCCCAGGCCAGAACGCTGGAGTGGATAGCCTTTCCCTTCTCCACGAGATCTTCTCAATCCAGGGATTGAACCCAGGTCACCTGTACTGGAGGCGGATTCTTTATCAGCTGAGACATCAGAAAAGCCATAATTGTCAAGAATATTTTTGGACATGAAATCATGATGCATGCAAAAATCAAGATTAAAAACAACTAGGTTTGATATTATTTATGTTTAAATAAGTACATATGTATTGCAAGAACTCTGGAAAAACATATTTACCAGTAATAAAACAGCAATGTCTATTGGTGGTGGTGGCTTTCTCATACAATTCTACATTTTTCTACTTTAGTATCTAACTTTTAAACAAGAGAATAAAAGTTAGAAAATAGAGGAAAACATTTAATTTTGTAAAACATGTTATTCCTACTTCCCAAAATTTTATATTCAGTGATTTCTTCTAATGTTCCTGCATTTTAAACTTAATAAATATATTGTAAATGATTTGGAAATTTTATTTGAAGGTTTAATATATTTAAATTTATTCTTTATTTAAGTTTATTTAAATAAATAGTTTTAAATTCATTTAAATTTATTCTTTAAAAATGGATAAACAGTTTATCTCAGTACTTCCAGATATTTCTTCCATCATTATTTAATGATGCCTCTTTGATCATACATTACATATTTTATGTTCTCCTTCTGGGGAGTATTCTGTATTCCACTGAATTGCCTATTATACTGCCTCAGCTTTACACTGCTTTCATTAATTCCCTGAATGACACTTTCAAGAGGTTTCTAGCTGGTAAAATGTCATGTTCCCATATTCATTACATTTTTATTTCTAATTCTGATAATCTTATCTTATGCTTTAATTACAGGAAATAATTCATTACTCCCATCCAGTAACTTGACATTTACATACATATTCCTGTACACCATTCCACAAACTCTTACAAAAATACTGTTAATGAAATGCTATTTTTTTTTCTTTTTTAACAGATAAAAAACTGAAGGTCAGAGAGGTTATAACCACATGAGGAAATTATTATACTCTACACATAGATTTATATCTAATTTCTCTATCCCATTGAATTTAATATGCCATAAATTACAATATTTACCTATACTTTATATGTCAAAGTAAAAGCATTGCTAACTAACCTATCAAAGAAAGTATCCATATTACTTCAACTTTCTATTTTATTTCTGTTGTAAAAACACTCTGTGTATTATTTTACACACTGATTTTTATCATATACTGTGCTGCTTTCGTTTTATATTTTATATATGCAAATTACTTTGTTTAAATGCTGAATGCTTATAATGCTTTTGAAGGTATTTTAAGCAATAAATCTCTCTCTCTCTCTCATATGTATTATATACACATACACACACATATATATACATACATATATACATGCACATATAAAGAGATGTAGAAAAGAGATATGACTTATATGTTAGACGTATATATCTCAACATATTCATGGTTTAAATGATAACAATGCTTGACCACATGCACAGAAAATGAAAAGTATATCATTTTGCTGCTTGAAAAATTACAAGTTTAAGTTGGTATTGATTATAGGGCAAATCTCCAGTTGGGATAATAAAATGTGAGAATAAATGTTCACCTTTGAATAAATGAGATAAAATTATTTCATCTCCAGTTTAAAGATATTTAATATCTATCAAGTATCATCAAAATCCTCATAAAATAATTTGAAAAAAGGATGAGGCATAGCAACATAAGATAATCTTAGCACCTCTGACTTTCTTTCTTCTATAGCATTAAAAAATATTTAAGTATCTAATATACAATGCAGACTGTACAATGAATTCCTAGTTCCCAGAAACATGTACTTTTTTTTTCTGAAAAGGCACATATGTCATGTCAAATTCTTCTTCAAAAACAGTAGGTGAATTCTGAAACTTACATTAAAAATCATTTTTTAATCTGTCACTTATATGTAACAATGTTTTGGTTTAATCTCATCTGTTTTTCTGCCCAATTTCTATATCGTGGCTAATTTAATTCAGTTCTCCTGAGCATGTTTTTTTTTTATGAAAATAGGTGCAATTACTTTCAAATTCTTTACATGTGAATGTTGAAACCAGAAGTCTCAGTTTTGAATGCGAAAGTAGAATATCACTGATAAAAAATACAGTGAATACAAGGCAAGATACCAAACTGTCCATTAAAGATGGCTTTACTTGTATTCGGGCTTCCCTGGTGGCTCAGACGGTAAAGCGTCTGCCTGCAATGTGGGAGACCCGGGTTCAATTCCTGGGTCGGGAAGATCCCCTGGAGAAGGAAATGGCAATCCACTCCAGCACTCTTGCCTGGAAAATCCCATGGACGGAGGAACCTGATAGGCTATAGTCCATGGGGTCGCAAAGAGTCGGACACGACTTCGAAAGTAGAATATCACTGATAAAAAATACAGTGAATACAAGGCAAGATACCAAACTGTCCATTAAAGATGGCTTTACTTGTATTCGGGCTTCCCTGGTGGCTCAGACGGTAAAGCGTCTGCCTGCAATGTGGGAGACCCGGGTTCAATTCCTGGGTCGGGAAGATCCCCTGGAGAAGGAAATGGCAATCCACTCCAGCACTCTTGCCTGGAAAATCCCATGGACGGAGGAACCTGATAGGCTATAGTCCATGGGGTCGCAAAGAGTCGGACACGACTGAGCGACTTCACTTCACTTTGCTTGTATTCACAGAAAAGCCACACAAATAAGAAAAACAATCTGAAACTAAAACAAAGTACTAATAGTAGTGATATATTGGTTTCATTTTTCTTTCCTGTGCATTTGTTATTTTTTTTACAATAAACCTGTATCAAATAAAATCATAAAAATGCACATTAAAATGTTTCTGTGTAATGGTTTTGAGCAAAACTAGGGAAAAAGTAAAAGTGGAATAAAGCTTTCATTATACCACATATTGAAAAGTGTATTCTCACTTTCACAAAATCGTGAAGGCGAGAACATAGGTAATAACAAGGTTTCATACTGTACCATCAAAAATCATCTTTAGTTGACGTCAATTTGGCATGTGCTTCTAGAGCTTCTTAATGTTTTTACTGTCTGTTTACTCCATTTAATTTTTGTGATTTCCTGCTTGTCAGAGGACTTCACTGTTAGAGGACCTCAGATGACAGTGTTAATAAAGATTCAATAAAAGTATTATAAATCTAATTATGCCTTATCTTCTTGTAAACTTTGTGTCTTTCTACAGAATAATACTGAATTTTAGAAAGGTGACTTTCATTACTTTGGTCTTATTATCTTCTTTGTTTACATGTTACACCTTCAACCTCCTTCCCCAAATGAAAATAAACGCAGTGCCACATATACAGCAGAATTTTCATATTTGTGTCCTCATAAATGTTGAAGTATTTGAGTCCCTTCATTTAATTTTTTTACAATTTTAGTGAAGTTAATTTACAATGTTGTGTTAGTTTTAAGTGTAGCAAAGTGACTCAGTTTATATATATATATATATATATATTCTTTTAAAAATTATTTTCCACTATAAGTTATGATAAGATGTTGAGAATAATTTCCTGTGTTATGCAGTAGGTCTATGTATATCATAGAAGCCCCTCTTATTAACTTGGAAACTATTTTATATATAGTTATAGTTATAATGGTGCTTCCCTGGTGGCTTCGAGGTAAAGCATCTGCCCACAATGCGGGAGACCTGGGTTTGATCCCTGGATAGGGAAGATCCCCTGGAGGAGGACATGGCAACCCATTCCAGTACTCTTGTCTGGAAAATCCTATGGACGGAGGAGCCTGATATGCTATAGTCCATGGGGTCACAAAGAGTCAGACGCGACTGAGCGACTTCACTTCACATAATGGTTCTTAGAAAGAATTAATAATGTATACATGTTTCAATACTCAAGTCAGAGACAAAGTGACCTGCTCAGTGCTACCAGAAAACATTGAATATAATCCTAGATTGACCCTTTGTGTGTGGCATTGTTATTTTTTGATGATTTACTTATAACTTGTCCCTTGTCCTCTTACTTGCTACAGTTCTTTACTCAAAGCAACCTTTTAGTAAACACTTGTTGCTAATGCATTTTAAATTTCAATGCATTAGCAATTGCTTTAACTATCATCCAACATTCCTTATCGTTATTCTTTGCTTTTTTATTTTTGTTTTTTTTTAATTAATTTTTATTTTTTAGTTTGTTTTGCTTTACAATCCTGTATTCGTTTTGCTACACATCGACATGAATCAGCCACGAGTGTACATGAACTCCCAATCCCGACCCCCACCTCCCCCCTCCCGCCCCACACCCTCTCTCTGGATTATCCCC
>SJXQ01002789.1:323805-341490 GCA_006408695.1 Aepyceros melampus
CCAGGACATGGAAGCAACCTAGATGTCCATCAGCAGATGAATGGATAAGGAAGCTGTGGTACATATACACAATGGAGTATTACTCTTTGCTTTTTTAAAACCTTCCTATCATTTAGTCTCTATTTTTACCAAGCATACATTAGTTACTTGTTTAACTCCTTTTCCTCACAGAAATTGAATCATACAATGCATAGCTCTTTGAGTCTGACTTCTTTAACTTAGCACACTCCATTTAAAATTCATTTGTGTGGTGAAAAAAGAAAGAAATTCATCTGTGTTGTGTGAATCAGTAGTGTTTTTTTTAATTTTGCTTTATGTTTTATTAATTAGTAGTATTCTATTATATGAATATGTTCTATAATTTATCTATTTACTAGTTGAAGCATTTGTGGTTATTTGCAGATTCGGGCATTCACATAAAAAGCCATCATAAATATTTGTAAATAGTTATTGCATTAAGATATATTTTCATTTTGAGGGCAAAGCTTAGGCTTTGTGTTGCTGGGACATATGAAGAGTATATGTTAAATTTAAAAACTGATAATTGGTTGGCTAAATTGCCTGTGTCATTTTGCATTCTCTACCATTTTATGAGCTTTCTAGAATTTAGAATTGTTAGTTTTATAATGATAAGATGATAATATCTTTATTCAGCAACTCTAATTTATGTGTAGTACTATTTCATTGTGGGCTTAGATTGCATTTCCCTATTGACTAATAATGTTGAACACCTTTACCAGAACTCATTTCTGTATATATCTGTGTGTTGAAATTGGCAGATTCTATGTTTGATGAGGAAGAAATAGTCATTTTTGTAGTATTTGACTTGGTGATAATTCTTTGGCTATAAACCTGCAAGTCACCCTCCTACTAAGTTCCAGGGGAAATAGGATACCTGCATTGAGCTATTAGAGTTTGGCCAACATTCACAGAAGCAGAAGATATTAAGAAGAGGTCGCAAGAATACAGAGAAGAACTGTACAAAAAGAACTTCACAACCAAGATAATCAAGATGGTGTGATCACTCCCTAGAGCCAGACATCCTGGAATGTGAAGTCAAGTGGGCCTTAGGAGGCATCACTACAAACAAAGCTAGTGGAGGTGAAGGAATTCCAGTTGAGCTTGTTAAAATCGTGAAAGATGATGCTGTGAAAGTGCTGCACTCGATATGCCAGCAAATCTGGAAAACTCAGCAGTGGCCATAGGACTGGAAAAGGTCAGTTTTTATCCCGCTCCTAAAGAAAGGCAATGCCAAAGAATGCTCAAACTACCACACAATTGCACCCATCTCACATGCTAGTAAAGTGATGCTTAAAATTCTCCAAGCCAGGCTTCAGCAATATGTGAACTGTGAACTTCCAGATGTTCAAGCTGGTTTCAGAAAAGGCAGAGGATCCAGAGATAAAATTGCCAACATCTGCTGGATCATGGAAAAAGCAGGAGAGTTTCAGAAAACCATCTATTTCTGCTTTATTATCCCAAAGCCTTTGACTGTGTGGATCACAATAAACTGTGGGAAATTCTGAAAGAGATGGGAATACCAGAGATGGGAATGACCTACCTCTTGAGAAATCTGTATGCAAGTCAGGAAGCAACAGTTGGAACTGGACATGGAACAACAGACTGGTTCCAAATGGGAAAAGGAGTATGTCAAGGCTGTATATTGTCACCCTGCTTATTTAACTTATATGCAGGGTACATCATGAGAAACACTGGGCTGGAAGAAGCACAAGCTGGAATCAAGGTTGCCAGGAGAAATATCAATAAACCTCAGATATGCAGATGACATCACCCTTATGGAAGAAGGTGAAGAAGAACTAAAAAGCCTCTTGATGAAAGTGAAAGAGAAGAGTGAAAAAGTTGGCTTAAAGCTCAACATTCAGAAAACTAAGATGGCATCTGTTCCCATCACTTCATGGGAAATAGATGGGGAAACATTGGAAACAGTGGTTGACTTTATTTTGGGGGGCTCCAAAATCCTGCAGTTGGTGATTGCAGCCATGAAATTAAAAGATGCTTACTCCTTGGAAGGAAATTTATGATCAACGTGACAGCATATTGAAAAGCAGAGACATTACTTTTCCAACAAAGTTCTGTCTAGTCAAGGCTATGATTTTTCCAGTGGTCATGTATGGATGTGAGTGTTGAAAGCTGAGTGCTGGAGAATTGACACTTTTGAACTGTGGTGTTGGAGAAGACTCTTGAGAGTCCCTTGGACTGCAAGGAGATCCAACCAGTCCATCCTAAAGGAAATCAGTCCTGAATATTCATTGGAAGGACTGATGTCGAAGCTGAAACTCCAATACTTTGGCCACCTCATGTGAAGAGCTGACTCATTTGAAAAGCCCCTGATGCCCAGAAAGATTGAGGTCAGGAGGAGAAGGGGACTACAGAGGATGAGATGGTTGGATGGCATCACCAACTGTATGTACATGGGTTTGGTGGACTTGTGGAGCTGGTAATGGACAGGGAGGCCTGATGTGCTGCGGTTCATGGGGTCACAAAGAGTCAGATATGACTGAGTGATTGAACTGAACTGAACATTCACAGAAGTTGAAATGATCTTATGGAGGGGCCCTTCCAGTTAATTCAATGTACTGTTGTCAATTTCACATCCACACAGGTAGGGCTTGACATGTTTTATACTTATGCCTCCTTGTTGTATAAATTCCAGAATTTTACTAATTGGTAAGAGTACATAAAGGAAAGTGCTAGTGGGATAGGAGTAACTAAACTCCATGTGATTTGCCATCAGAGAATCTGCCAGGATTTAGCATAAGAATATATTTTACTCTCTGACAAGCAAGATGTTCACTGTGTGAATCAATGTTTTTTTTTTTTTTTTTTTTTTAGTAAGTTAGAAACCTCAGTCTCATTGGAGCTGGCTGCAATGTTATCATACCTATACCAACAAGGATGGTTGATACACCCCAGTAAAATTAAGAAGACTGTCAGATAAGTAAAATATCTTAGGATTATGTGTACATATACTTAATATTCAATCTCTTCAGTATTCAAAGAAAAAATGCCATGTGTTTTTTCCCACCACTAGAAAGAACATCCAGCTTATATAGTCTCTGTGTATTAAACATAGTATGTGACTTACATGAACTTTCTACTTGGTCATTTGTATTGGATAACCCAGTAATCAGAGATTTTGAGTGGGAGTCAAATCAAATGGCAATGCTGAAAGCTGGTAGACAAGCTGTGGCATACTTTCTATGTTTTAAGCCTACAATTCTAATAACTCCTTTAGGTTACAATCTCTGTAACTGAAGGTTTTGTGAATTGGGTCCCCTGGCAAAGGAAGACAAGTTTCAACCATAGATGCTCTTTACTCGAGGAGATTTTAAGTGCTCTTTCTTAGTAGGTCAATCCCAGTAGAGTGAGAGTGAAAAGCACAGATGACAGAATATAACCAAATTGGTTATTGCTTCAGCAAAGACATAACCATTCACTTATCCATGTGAGATACCACTGTGCCTTATACACAGCAATAGAAAAAGGAGTGGAAGCGATTTACCTGGACCACCCTCCCATCTTCTCTCCTTAACTGGTTAAACTTCACCCCTCTCAAATTCTAAGTTATATCATCTGGTTACTCATGTTCTTCCTGGGGAAGTCATATCCTATGACCTGAGACCAGATGCTTCACACACCTCTGAAAGTAAGAGAAGAGCCAGCCACATCCACCTTGATGCTGATAAACTACAAACATTAACAACTCTCAGTCTCTACGGAAGTAACTAAGAAGAAGAAAGAAACCAAGTGAGGCTGAGAGATCTGAGGCAGCACATTAGGGGCATCTGATGCATATTCCATTACTATTCTTGTCTTATTTCCTTTAGAGTTATAAACATAAATAAAGCGTAATGGACACTATAAGGGGCTATATAAAAGTCAACATTCATTTGAAGTTCCTTTTATCACTTCAATTACAGGTTTAAGTGAATTATTACTTTTAAGTGAATTACAGTTTTAAATGAATCATTACTTTTTCCATTGACTGAAGTCACTTAGAAGTCTCCTGAAATGATATTTCCCACTACATCAGGAATCAGTAGATTTTCTCAGTAGCAAGATAGTCAAAATACATCAAACTCACAGAAGCATAGAACAGAATGGTCATTGCTAAGGGCCAGAGGAGGGAGAAATGGGGATCAAAGGGAATAAAGTTTCTTTTATGCAAGAAGAATAAGTTCTGGAGGTCTAATATACAGCATATGTACATGACTATAGTTAACAATACTGCATTAGATACATAAAATTTGCTAAAAGGGTAAATCATAAATATTGAAAATAAAGTAATAAAATAAAAGAAGAAAAATACAAAGATAATATTGTTCCGTGATGGATGTATTAATTCACTTGATTGTGGTGATTATTTCACAATGTATACATATATCAAAACATCAAGTTGTACATCTTTACATCCAATTCTTATTTGTCTATTATCCCTCAGTAAAGATAAGAAAAAGAGACTAACAGAGGAAAAAAAAATTAAAAAGAAAAAAGGAAACTTGAATTTTTATTCCTATTTGAGGACAATTGCCTTTTCAGAGCAAGGCTATTCAATACTTCAATACAACTGATGAACTGTAAAGCAACAATCCCCTCCTTCTTTCTATATTCTCCTCTTTTCCACCAAAGCCTCCCAAATACTTTTTTTTTCAGTTTGTATATCAGCCAAGACCAGTTACCTCATTATATTCTGACACTCCATTACATTCAGTAGAGCATCCATAGGTCCATTTGTAAGACAGATAGGAGAACCTGCACAGGCCTGCTCTGGTAAATGCATTGTCTTTGACAATACTTTCTGTGTTAGAGAAGCCACACTCAAGCCTCTCTACAGTAACCCTCATAATTATCACCAATTTCCTATACTCACTATTTATAAAGTCAGAGATTATTTTCAGTATAACAGAAATTTGGATCCATACTCTATAGACAATTATAAACTTAAGACAGATGAGAGAACATTTATAGTTTTCAGCAGTTCAACATTTATGATTAACTGAACCCACTCCAGTATTCTTGCCTGGAGAATCCCAGGGACGGAGGAGCCTAGTGGGCTGCCGTCTATGGGGTCGCACAGAGTCGGACACTACTGAATGACTTAGCAGCAGCAGCAGCAGAACTCTTTCTAGGTTCAGTCATCCTACTTACATTGTCCTCAGTTTCCTAGTCTTGCTAGGAACAAATTTGTATGATTTTCTTTTTACCACATGACCATGATTCCTTTCTGTATTGCTAACACGCAGATAATCATCTATATTTACAGCTCAAGCTTAACACTGGGATCTAACTTTTTAGAGCAGTGCCAGCAATAGAACTTTCTGCAATGACGGAATTTTCCAGTGGTGACTATTAACCACTAGTGTGACCCAGTTTTAAAATCTATAATTTAAATGTAAATAATTAAAGGTTCTATAATATGGGCAGTATAGTTTGAGAGGGCAAACTCAATTTTCAAAACCATAACCTAAAAAATATGCCCAATACATCAAGGCACATTGGAGTCTACAATTTTGACCAATTATTTGCAATATACAAATTCTATTACTTGTAACATAAACATTTTGGGTGAGTTATTGCTTTCAAAGTGTCAGTAAATTAGGATATTTACCATAAAAGGGGTGAACATTTTTTATCTCCTTACTCTCTGAAATGAGAGTTCCTATGAACAAAATCTTTCACATATTAAGAGAAAATTAAAGAACAAGGAAACATTTGAAAACAACTATTCTCATTTTGTATAGCTCAACAGTCCTCACTCTTTTCAAATAAGCAAAGTAAGGATTGGACAGGTCACATGACTACTGAGTAATAGTGTGAGTTATAGACTCAGACATACTGGCTTCTACTTAGTGCTCTTTAGGCTAAACATATCTAATGTGAAATAGTCAGCATAAGTAGCTGGTTTTTGTTGTTGTTGTTGTTGTTGTTTTTAAGAGAAAAAAACCCACAAAATTTAAAAGACTTGATATTTTAGAAATGAGTTAAACATTCTCAAAATCACTATCTTGAATAGCAGAGACAGGTTTTCATGAGTGTTTTCAACTAAGAGCTTAATATATGATACGTAAATGGTCTTTTTAGTGCTGAGCTTTGGGTCTTACTTGCAAACATTATTCATGTTGGAGTAATCTAAGAGTCATCACAAACTCAAAGTGGATTTATAGACCCTTAGTTTGTTTACAGTTTCACAGGGAAGCATTTCTCTTCATACATACATTTATACTGTAGTACGTAGATCATTTTTATGGCTTAACATGTTTTAAAATGAAAAAAAAAAGACAATAATAAAAAAAAAATCTGTGCTCCCACAACCAATAATTAACAAGCATAACATTTTGGCATTTTGTTTTAGAAATTTTAGTTACAAAAATATTGCAGAAAAAGTTGAAGTTCCTTTTGTTTCCTACATTGTATTTTCAATATTTTTCAGTTTTACTATTTAAACGGATTTACTGCCTCCTCATATCCCAGACACATTTGGCAGAAATAATTCTGTTGATTAATCAGGATAATATTTAAAAAAAATCTGAATCTGTTCTTGCTTGGATAAATGAAAGATGTCTATCACAAAGTCTAAAATTACTTAAAGATCCATTGGATGGAATGAAGAAATAAATGATTGACTAATAGGCCACATAAGACTTTCTAGCTACTCCATTCATTTCTCCACTGCAATCATTCCAGAGATTGCCTTAGCTTTCCTTCCAAGGTTTACTTTACACAAGAAAACAGACTAATGTAGAGAATATTTTGAGAGTTCTGTCTGTTTCTTGTTCTCAATTCTTAGTATTTTCATTTGATTTGATCTTTCTGCAGAATTTAGACTAGCCTCTTAATTGATTTTGACATATGGATATTATAACAAACTAGCTGAAGTTTCAGTGAATTAAAGCAAGTGGTATTTCTGGTGGTGAACAAATTGTCTTTAGAGTTGTCATTACTGGAGAAAAGAAATCTGCTCTTGGTATTAGAATCATGGAAATTTGATTTTAATTCTAAATTTTATTTCTGGCTTATCTAGTTGTGATCATAGGTGAGATGTGTAAGTTTCCTCTGAGGTAACTTTCTTTCTTTCTAATAATTTGGCCAAATTAAATGAGACTAAAAAGGTGAAAGAGCAAAAGAGAATATTAGTAATTAGGAAGCTATCAATAATTATTAGATAAATACCCAATAAGTGATTTTTGGTGACTCCAAACTCTTAATGCTTGCACAATACTTAGATATTTGAAATGAATACTCTTATGACAGTAATTATATGGAAGAACTACAAAGAAAAACAGATTTTCTACATGGAATGATTTTTTTTAATTGATTATTTGTAGGTTAATAAAATTAACCCTTAAAATATACTGGAGAATGTTATACTCAAACATGTTTAGCAAGTACACTTTGGGGCTACGAAAGTTAAACAAAGTTTTGTTGTTGTTGTTCTGTTTGCAACAGAAAGAGAAAACTAACAAGTATTTTCCTTTCTATTTTCAGTTTACCATTTCCATGTTTTCAAATTGGAAAACATTATACCTATTAACTAACGTCCATAAAATGCCTTAAGTTCCAACTGGTTCCTCAAGCAGAATTTTACAAAGGGACATGAAATTCATTCACCTTTTTTGGATTCAGTAACTTAATTAGTAAAATCATTTATTATTACTAATTTACATGCCAGAAAGCCCAAAATAGTTAAATTTCATTATGTTTATTAAATAAGATTTGTTTAGTATGCATACCATGCCTCATGTTATTTAAATATTCATTACTAACTTCAAAGGCAATCTGCTTTGTATATAAAATTCTTGCAAACAATAAAAATGATTAATTCTATTTAATGGCTACTAATTATTAAGTTACTACATTCTTTAAATACATCAGGAAGTAGGAATGGTCATTATCAATTTAGCAGGTAAAGACCTTGAAGTTTAGAGAGGTTAAATAAGTTTTAAATGTCAAAGAGCTAGTAAATGATGTCTGGCAGTGTCTAATTCTGCAACTTCTTCCCTAATATGCTATACTATATTAACATTTTTATGATACATATTTAATCTACTTTATATAATTGTTTTAAAATTAAATACCTGCACATCATTCTACGTTACCATTAATTATATATTTTAGGTTGTATGCTTGCTACATTGTTTCAATCATGTCTGACTCTTTGAGCTCTATGGGCCAATGCCTTTCAAGTCATCCCTATGCAGATTCTCCAGGCAAGAATACTGGAGTGAGTTGCCTTGGTCTCCTCCAGGGGACCTTTCCAATTGAGGGGTCAAACACACACCTCTTATGTTTCCTGCACTGGCAGCTAGGTTCTTTACCACTAGCGCTACCTGGGAAGCCCATATTTTAGGTTATGGCTAGTATAATAAGAAAATAACATATAATCGGGATTGGGAGTTCATGTACACTCGTGGCTGATTCATGTCAATGTATAGCAAAACAAATACAGTATTGTAAAGCAAAACAAACTAAAAAATAAAAATTAATTTAAAAAATCTGACTTGCAAAGTAAACAACTGCTTACATAGAAAAGTAGATTTATATAATATGAATTATATGTTAAAAATAGAAAATAGTTTGTTAAATTAGTAAAAAAAGTATTTATATATGGTACATAAAAATATTTCATAGGAAAGGATAGAACTTACATAGTTCAAACTAGGAGGTGTTATTGAAAGACATCAAATGAGATATCAAGAGTAAATGCTTTTAGAATATCAGATTTACTATTGTAAAAGTATATTAATGTAATGTAATTAACGGAACTCTAATCAGGGTCCAAAGTTTAAGAAAAAAAAGAATAATTTTAAATTCCAAAATAAGAGAAACAGTTAAATAAAAGCCAATCCATTTTGAAAAAGCAAAATTTTAGAAAGGGCTATGAGATCATAAATCATCTGCCTGCAAAGTAGAAGACCCAGGCTCAATTCCTGGGTCAGGAAGATAACCTGCAGAAGGAAGGGGCAACCCACTCTAGTATTCTCACCTGTAGAATCTGGTGGACAGAGGAGTTTGGGGGGCTACAGTCCATGGGGTCACAACAGTCAGACACGATTTGGCAACTAAACCACCAACCATGAGATCATAAAATTTACCAAAAATCTACTTCACTAAAACTAGTATAATATTGGCACAGGATAAATTAACTATTACATATTACAATATAAAATATAGGAATTGTGCTAATATCTTGAGGAAATTATTCTATGACAAAGGTCAATTTATTTTAATTAAAAGAGAATTGAATTATTGTTATATTTTACCTATATTAATTTGCAAGAAAATGAATATAATTTATTGTTTTATATTTATATATATGCATATATATAAGGACACTTTGTATAGAATATGACCAAAAAAATAGAGTTATCATTACCATCTTTCTAAATTCCATATATATGAATTAGTATACTGTATTGGTGTTTTGCTTTCTGACTTACTTCACTGTATAATCGGCTCCAGTTTCATCCACCTCATTAGAAGAGACACAGATGTATAGAACAGTCTTTTGGACTCTGTGGGAGAGGGAGAGGGTGGGATGATTTGGAAGAATGGCATTGAAACATGTATAATATCAAATAAGAAATGAATTGCCAGTCTGGGTTTGATGCAGGATACAGAATGCTTGGGGCTGGTGCACTGGAATGACCCAGAGGGATGGTATGGGGAGGGAGGTGGGAAGGGGGTTCAGGATTGGGAACACGTGTACACCCGTGGTGGATTCATGTTGATGTATGGCAAAACCAATACAATATTGTAAAGTAAAATCATAATAATAATAATAATAAAAGAGTAAGGGTAAAAATAATCCAAGAGCTAATAAAGGAAATATAGCTCAACTGACTAGAAAAAATATTAACAATTTTGTTAGAGTATAACAGAACTGATATGCATAAACTACAAATATTTAAAGTCTAAAATTTGCTCAGTTTTGACTTACATATGAAATCCTCACCACAGTCATGATAGTGAAGGTATCCATTAGCTCAAAAAGCTTTTTTATACTCCTTTATAATTAATCCTTCATTTCCTTTTTAAAATTCCTTTCTGTTCACTGATTATTTTCTATTTTCTAGACTTTTATATAAATGGAATTATATAGAATCTATCTGGATCCTTTCAGTCAGCACAGTTATTTAGAGATTTCTCCATGTTGCTGTACCAATCATTTCTTTCATTTTACTGCTAAATTCTATTGTATGACTAATCACAATTAGTTTACTAATTCACTTGTTGATGCATATTTGGACTGTTTTCAATTTTATTCATTTTGAATTATCTTTGTCATGCAAAACCATGGCAAGTAAGGTTACACTATAAGTTTATTTATAAGTGCATTCCCCACGCCCCTTGCCAGGCAGAATGTGGGCACAACCAGAGCCTCGCCTGGGTCCCTACTTGCTTGCCCTCTGGCAGAGGGTCACGTTTGTCCAGCTCCATTGTCCTGTGACTGTGGAGAGAGGGCCTGAAGAATGCTGAGGGCCGTTCCTGGTTGAGTAGGGTCTGCTGGTGCCAAGGAGGGTCCCCTGGGGAGTCTGTTTTCACCCTGAGTGAGGGAGAGGGCAGAGTCTCCCACCCACCTCCCCAGCTTTGGACCAAGAAAGTCTGCAGGGCCCACGGCCATTCTCAGAGTGTCTTCCTCCAGCCTCTCACTTGTCCCCTACACCTTTCTAGCTCCCAGCCCCCCAGGACATCCCCGTCAAGACAGACTTCACACTTCAAGGCTTTCTCTGCCGCACCTCCACCTTGCTACCAGACCCATGTCTGCACTCAAGGGTCATCCACCCCTTGACCCTGGAGTCCCAGCACAGGTGGGAGAGTAGCGTCGGCCACCAGTGCTCAGTGCTTTGTGTAAACTATAAGCTTATCTTTAGCTCAAAGCTTTGAGTCTCACTTGCCAACTGCCTAGTTGAAATAGTCTATAGAATTAGCAGGAACTCAAAATGGATTTACAGACTATTTTTATACTTCTAGTGACTCATTTGCTCCCCCATATAAGTTCATTCTCTATTATAATTTAAATGTTTTACAGTGCACAAAAAAGAAAAAAGGCAATAAAAAGCACCTATATTTCTATAATCAATAATTAATAAGCCTAATATTTTGTATTTTTTGTTGTTTTAGATATTTTAGTAATAAAATAAAGGTTTAGTGAAAAGTGAATGTCACTCAGTCGTGTGTAGCTCTTGTGACTCCATGGACTATCCAGTCCATAGAATTTTCCAGGCCGAATGCTGGAGTGGGTAGCCTTACCCTTCTCCAGGGGATCTTCCTGACCCAGGAATTGAAGTGGGGAATCCTGCATTGCAGGTGAATTCTTTACCAACTGAGCTATCAGGGAATCCCAAAATATAGATTTAAATTATTTCAAATATAACATGTTAATAAATAGCAAAGTCAAATAAAAAAGCAAAACACAGACTAGAAGACGTATTTGTAGGAAATGTGACAGAAAATGGTTATTACATATAATAGATATATTCAAAATAAAGAAGTCAATTTTTCAAGTTTTTTAGTTTTTCAAATGTGATACACTGTATTACTTTTTATATTAAACATTTAATATGTCCCTTTTCCTATTTTACATCCTCTTCCTTTTTTCATCTTTCCCTTTTCCTCACCTTGAAATCTCAAAATAATTCAACTCTAAATCTAATGACAGAAGCTGAGCAAAAGTAGTACAGGTTGTCCAACAATCCTGACTCCTACAACAGGAACTTAGAGTGGTTTAGGATTCCAAGCGGGGTGAGAAGGATGTTCACATGGAAATTCTGGCATCCTTCCTTGTTTAGTGGATGAAAGCCAAGTAGGGCAAAGAGGAAATCTACACTTGGCTTATTGTGGAGATTGAGAGTCTTAGTGTGGGGACAGGTCATCCTAACTAAGGAGCTGCTGGAATGTGGTGGTAGAGCCCAAGCAGGACAAGGATAACATTCACACAGAGGAGAGAGTGGAAGTTGAGATGGGAAACTGCTATTAAATTGGACAAATGATCAAGTAATAAATTTTATTACAGAGAAATACAGTTTTCTCAATGTTAAGCAACAGAATTACAATGCAATACTATGATATTAATAGGAATTTTAAGTACTGGTTTGAGTTCACAGTTTTCAATTTAAATAGATATAATAAGATGATTGATAAACTGAAAGTAAAAATGTACAGAGTTTTGTGTGTGTCTATGTAGCCAGGGAATGGAAAGAATTTGATATCAATAAGTGGACCTCTAACAATTATGTTTTAGTTTCTAATTTTCTACTAAAATAAATTAGAACTGCTTGGGCAATAAGTTAATTCTAGGATTGAGTAGGAAAAGTACAAAAAAGCCTAGCACTCCTTATTGTGCAAAAAAAATGACAAAGGAATAACAGAAAAATGACAAAGAACACAAAGCCAGATTGAATGTTCAAACTGGGGATATTTTGAATACTCAGAAGATGATTATGATCCAATGGATACAAAGAAAACAAAATTTCATGAGCATGTGGGTATGTGTAATTTTATGAACAGTAGGATTTTTACAGAGCTTCAAATTCTTCAAATTACATCTTTCCCCAAATCTCAAAAATGAAGGAAAAGAAAATCTTTATGATAGAGAAACTTGAAACATTCCAGCTATCAAGTGATCAACATAAAAACCAGTAAAGGGATATATTAGAGCTATATACCACCTGAAAAGATACAGTGGAAGAACACATCTTACTGAAAATACGTGATATTCTTACTGAAAATACATGACATGAGTATAATCACAAGAAAACCACTAGAAAGATATAAATTAAGGGACAACCCTAAACAACTGATCTTCAATCTTCAAAGCCAAAGAAAAATAACTCTAGAATTAGAATAACTCTAGAGAGGAGACTAAAAAGGCATGGCATCTAAATGTATTTACTGATTATTAACAATAGCTATTTAATAGAAGGATTTTCCTAGTGGCTCAGTGATAAAGAACACATTGCCAATACAGGAGAGGCTGGTTCAGTGCTTGGGCTGAGAAGATCCCCTCATGGAGGAAATGGTAATCCACTCCAGCATTCTTGCCTGGGAAATCCCATGGACAGAGGAGCCTGGCAGGCTACCGTCCCTGGGGTTGCAAAAGATTCGGACATGACTTAGTGACTAAACAACAACAGTGTGTGTATATATATACAATACAAATATATGTGTGTATATTATTCAGTCATTAGAACAGGAAATCCTTCCATTTGTAATACCATGAATAGATTTTGAAGGCATTATGCTAAGTATAATAAATAAGAGAGAAAAAAATAATACTGCATTTAATTTATATGTGGGATCTAAAAAAGAAGTTATACTCTTAGTAACAGAGTAGAGAAGTGATTGCAGTGGCTCAGAGATGAGGTAAGAAAAAATGAGGTTGGTAACAGAGTACAAATTTTCAGCTGTAAGCTAATGTCTGAGGTTCTAATGTAAAGCATGGTGACTATAGTTTATGACACCATAGTATATAATTGAAATTTATGAGAGGAGTAGAAAAATAAGATACATATGTGAGATGTGAGGTGATGGATTTGTTAATTAACTAGATTGTGGAATTCCTTTCATAGTATATTGCAAAATTATATCAAATCACCACTATTTGTACTTTCAATGTCTTTGATGTTGTTGAGTCCCTAAGTCATGTCTGACTCTTTGCGGTCCCATAGACTGTAGCCTGCCAGACTCCTCTGTCCATGGGATTTCCCAGGCAAGAATACTGGAGTGTGCTGCCATTCCTCCTCCAGGGAATTTTCCAGACCCAGGGATTGAACCTCATGTCCTGCATTGGCAGGCAAGGTCTTCACCGCTGAGCCACCAGGGAAGCCCTTGGAGTTTAATTGATAAATACAACTCATATTTGTCAAACTCTAGTAAAGCAGAAACAAATAAATGCAATAAATGGTTCTGAAATGGATCATCCTTCTTTATAGGATATTATTGGGAGATTCTAAAATTTGATTGATCTGAGAAATTAGATATTAGTAATTATCAGTGCTAATTTTTAATTGTTGAATTATCTAGTCTTCCTATTTCCCTCTTTTTCTGTACAGGAGAATGTACATGTTTATTAGAAAAATACACTATAGTATGTAGAGATGATGAGGCATCAGATCAATAATTTACTCCTAAATAGTTAAAGAAAAATTATTCTTTATATTGTAATTCTAACTTTTCTACAGGCTTGTGACTATTTTACATTTTCAAATAAAAAGGTAATATTTAAATGAAGACAAATGGAACTACTATTGCTATGATGCAATATGAAAACAAAGAGAATAGTTAAAATTAACATTTGATTAATTTTTAAGCAAATGTAAACATTAGACAACATCATTACCATTTATAGTTACCTAAATTAATTCATCTGCAATCCAATGATTTATAATTATATGCCTAAATAGCTCACATAACAACCTGTTTATATGTGTTTAAATAATTACATAGTCAATGAGTTCCTCTCATACATCCTGGATAATCCTTATTAATTTCTCCTCAATGAATCCATGATGCTTAATTTGGTTAAGCAAATACCTTTACTACCATAAATTAATGCTGTGATGTACTTAATATTCACAGTGAATTCTATCTCATAGAAAACAATACTGATGGATTAAAGGTGTTCCAGGCAAGAAAAATAATTTCAAAATCTATTATTGTGTTGAATATAATTATTTTCTTCAGTCTATATCAGTGTGTCTGCTCATTAAGGAACTTCTAAAAATCAATTATAATGAACCAACATGTCAGGAAAATGTTAAGGATTAGTATTTTTCAATGATTTGTGCACTAATTTAGAGGGAGAATAGATTTAGATTAAGTCATGAATACCTGGACAACCGGTCTCCACCGTTTTGTCTTAAACTCTTTTCAAGAACATAAATGAATTTCATGTGTGTGCTTTCTGCTCACAGCATAGTTTACATCTTGTCTGCTGATGTCCTTTCCTATGGAGATAGAGAAAGGGTCCCTTTGAAAATGCGGGCCACAAATAGCATCAGTTATCTCAATGGGAGTTCAGTATTTGGACAGGAAAATGAGGACTAAGGAGAAAGGTATCTGATTCAAAGTTGAGGGAAAACATTTGTTGTCTGTAGGCCTTGTGCAGAGAAGACTGAATCCATTGATAGGGATAGGCTTATTGGTACCACATGTTTTGGGAGACAGGCTTGGCTCCATGGAGCCTCTCTGATTAGGCAGTGCTACACCTGTCAGGGTTCTGCAATGATGAGTCAGGGCTTCCTAGCTGCTGGACTGGCCACCGGTAGACATTGTACTTCCCTTATATTATCTCAGAAACTTAATAACATCCTATTCAAGTGATAATCTAATCTCAACAATTACCTCCAATAATAAAGGTAAGACTGTAGTTGAAGCCACCATGTGAAAGTAGTAGCAAGCCTAGGAAAGGCATTTCTCCAGGACATTACTATTATGGAGATGTGATGATATATAAAGCTAATAAGAGGAATTTGGCAATAGACATGTAGCGACTATAATATGTAATAGCTAGCATGGATATGTAAAGAAAATAATTCTCCAAAGATTCTCAAAAATGATTACATATGAGATCCTGATAAATGTTCAACTTTTTATTAAAAGTAGATGGGTCCCTAGCTAAATATGGTTTGTAGTATTCATGAATATGGGATTTAATAGGCTGGTAAAGACTGGGAAACACCAGGAATAATTTTAAAAGAAGAAAACAATTCTAATCTTTCAAATACTGCAGGTGAAGTTTTGAAAGTAAAGTTTGTCTCCCTCCCAAAACATGCCAAAAGTTTTCATACTAGGCTTCCCTGGTGGCTCAGAGGTTAAAGCGTCTGCCTCCAATGTGGGAGACCCGGGTTCGATCCCTGGGTCGGGAAGATCCTCTGGAGAAGGAAATGGCAATCCACTCCAGTATTCTTGCCTGGAGAATCCCATGGACGGAGAAGCCTAGTAGGTTACAGTCTACGGGGTCGCAAAGAGTCGGACATGACTGAGCGACTTCACCTCACCTCACCTCATAGATAGAACCTTTTCTCCTTTGTCATTAGTCCAGTTGCACTTGTTCATAGGGTGCTACTTCCACAAGCCTCTCACCCAGGAAGGACTTCAGACACAGTTCATAGAGTGAAACGGCTGCCTACACCTCAGCTCTGGAGCCGCATGCAGAGGCTGCCCACAGCACTCAATCCCAAACGGCTGCAGCATGCAGGAGGTTGTGCCCTGAGATTATGCACCTGTGCTATTATCTGGAGTGTGAGTGCATGAGCACCACAGCTGTACCCTATCTAGGAGAACTCTGCCCCTTTCCCAATTATAAGATCCCTATAAGTTTGCCTGGCGGATAGGGTGCTACTTCCACAAGCCTCTCACCCAGGAAGGACTTCAGACACAGTTCATAGAGTGAAACGGCTGCCTACACCTCAGCTCTGGAGCCGCATGCAGAGGCTGCCCACAGCACTCAATCCCAAACGGCTGCAGCATGCAGGAGGTTGTGCCCTGAGATTATGCACCTGTGCTATTATCTGGAGTGTGAGTGCATGAGCACCACAGCTGTACCCTATCTAGGAGAACTCTGCCCCTTTCCCAATTATAAGATCCCTATAAGTTTGCCTGGCGGCTGGGAAAGCACATACTTTATATGGTAGACATATCTTCCCATTTATTCTGTGATAATCTATCAGAGAAAATCTTAAAAAGAATGAATATATGTATATGCATAGCTGAATCACTTTGCTGTACACTTGAAACTAACACAACATTTTAAGTCACATATAGTTCAATAAAACTAAAATATTAAAAGAATAAAACTTTCCTTTTCTTCTTAACTGAGCTCGGTCTCCTAAAGTTCTGAACAACTCAGGATAGGAGGACCCTCGTAGGGGCCATAATGGGAAGGATCAGTAATAGAGACATTGGGTAAAATTAAACTATCTTCATGAGAAATGGCAAATATTCACTTTAACTTATGAAACAAAAATATACATATTTAGTGCCATACTGATGACATTCCATAAAAATTAACTGAGTTATATCTCTTTAAGACCACTCTTTTTTAAAGCAACAATTTTTATTTATCATCATAAGCATGCATAACTCTACAGTGAAAGAGACTACAGAATTCTAATATTTAAATAAAAACTATAATTAGATACCATACAGGAAATTGCTGGAGTTTTTGTGCTTGAACAGAAGTAAATTCCATATAAGTTAATTTATGTCATGTAAATAGGCCATTATTTCATAAATAATGCTTTTGACAAAGTTAACTTTATTGAATGAGCAGCTTACTTAAATGAAGTGTTTTGCCACTTTCATGAAAATAATATACTCTTGGAAAACTTAGAACACCTGGTTAGATTTAGCCAGGACATGGAAGCAACCTAGATGTCCATCAGCAGATGAATGGATAAGAAAGCTGTGGTACATATACACAATGGAGTATTACTCAGCTATTAAAAAGAATACATTTGAATCAGTTCTAATGAGGTGGATGACGCTGGAGCCGATTATACAGAGTGAAGTAAGCCAGAAAGAAAAACACCAATACAGTATACGTACACATATATATGGAATTTAGAATGATGGTAATGATAAACCTGTACGCAAGACAGCAAAAGAGACACAGATGTATAGAACGGCCTTTTGGACTCTGTGGGAGAGGGAGAGGGTGGGATG
>SJXQ01002789.1:341811-406063 GCA_006408695.1 Aepyceros melampus
GGTGTGGGATGGGAGGGGGGAGGTGGGGGTTGGGATTGGGAGTTCATGTACACTCGTGGTTGATTCATGTCGATGTGTAGTAAAATGAATACAGTATTGTAAAGCAAAACAAACTAAAAAAATAAAAATTAATTAAAAATAAAATAAAAAAAGAGAAAATAGTTTATACATGTTGTAAGACACCTAGTTGGGTAAAAATAAGGGAGGAAATAAGGATCTTTGAAATTTCTGCTAAAACATAGATTTTTAAAAACCATTTTATTGATGACTGACTTGTGAAAAACAGTACATATTTAATATATAGAACTCAAAGACTTTGGGGATAAGGATACATTCATGAAATCATTCACCAAGACAATAAATGGTTTTCTCCCAAAGATTCCATTTACCCATTATTATTGTTGAAGAGCTTTTTTTTAAAAGAACTGTAATATAAATTTTTATTTTATATTGGAGTATAGTTGATATTGTGATAGTCTCAGTATACAGCAAAGTGACTCAGCCAATATATACATGTTGCCACTCCCTTTCAAACTCCCCTTCCATTTAGGCTGTCATATAACTGAGCAAAGTTACCTGTGCTATACAGTAGTGAAGACCATTATTTTTGAATACAAATGTTTTTACCTAAAATAACATTCTGTATGATTAAAACAACAACTTATTTGTTGTGAACATTCAGGCTCTTTGTTATGGATCATGGCAAGATATTTTTCTAGATTTTTTTTCCTTACATTTTTTAGTTGCTCTGGCATAGTGTAGATTCAATTCCAAGTTTTCTAATCTGTCAGTGACTATAATAAAGCAGATCCAACTCACAGTGCAGATTAGCTGTAGGTGAGTCAAAATTATTAGTAGTTATATTGATCCTCAGATTTCTTTTTAGGAAATGACAGTGCTGCTACAGTTGAATGAAGATGACAGTGAAAAATCAGCAAAGTGCTGGCTCACTGATTATACCCTATTCTGACAAGACCAATATATATAGAAGTAGCATTGATTTTGTTCCCTAATTTTCTCTTGTCCTTTCCAATAAGAATACCATACCCAATGCACCAGGATATGACTAACATGTAGCACTGTAGCATCCATGAGTCCAGAGTTGAAGAGCTATAGACAGCTAATTCAATGGGACTCTGATCAGGGGCCTATTATAGTTACAGTTTATACAGTAATATGAACACTATCATCATCAGTCTTTTAAACTCTGTAATTGAAACAGTTTCTATATATATATATATATATATATATATATATATATAACTTTCTATCATGTTCACACTTACAGAAGATACAAAAGCCTATGAATATTTGGGATGACAAACAACACAGAATCACATAGTTGCAAAAATGTTGAGTGTATATTATCTTCTGCTTTGGAGTAACAGTTCAAACTCCTATCAGTTTTATCGAGATCAGCTTGACAAGCAGGGTTTCTGAAAGCATGATACTGTAAGGGAATGAGAAATAAGACAGAAGAATTCAGTGAAAAGTGAGGATCAGGGGACCAACACCGCTTCAAGGTGAAGGTGCTGAAACTGAATCCAAGTCAGCTTTATTATACTTTCAGCCATGAAGGAAAGAATATGCAGGGAGTTAAGCTATAATTCATGTGGCATTCAGGGCCAAAGAACAAAGTGATCATTAACCACTGAGTAACTAAGAAACAGTAATCCACAAAAAATCAGTAACTCAGACTAATATTCTTATCTATAGATTTTCCACCAGATATGTAAAACATGTGACTATGAGACACCAGTTGAGAATCAGTCTGGGGTTGGTTTTCCAACCCTAGGATCATATCTTGTTTTCCAGACTATGATCTGTTCCCTCTGGACTTATTCCAAGAGTCTCATGCCTTATAGCAACCAGTTTATCAATAATTATAATTTTCTTTTGTGGTCCTTGCTGGGCCTGCTGTTCTTTTATCTTCTTGTCTTCTACACAGTTTCAGTGATTTTCACGTCTAAATAGAAATGGGGTATTCACTCTATCAAATTACAAATATTCCACACATATACTAAACATTTTCTTTATCTAATATGTTAAAAATTATCACAGAATTTGTTCTAGAATTTAAAATAGTGCAAGTGTTACTGAGAATACTTTTCACTGTAGACTTTTAGAAGGGATTTTAAGCCATATGTAAAATTTTTATCTGCTATCTTTGAAGCATTCAGAAAACAAAACAATCACAAAGACTAAAAATTCTTTGTGCTACCAGAAGTAAATCTTTGACATTAATTTGGAATCTAGGACTATGTGACTGTGCAGGGGTGTGCATGTATGTGTATGTGTGTGAGAAAGGGGAAGTGGGACTGTGGCACTACCTGCTTTTTCAATATACAAAACAAAGCAAAATTCTATTCTGGAGTGGTGGATTTGTAGACATTGGGCAGCAAACCTGCATTCAGTGGTATGAAAGTTCCATTTATGGATGCAAAAGTTATTATGAGGACAGTGGATTTGGGCTTCCATTGAGAGGTTCTTAGGAACCAGACATCAAATTGCCAACATCCGCTGGATCATCAAAAATGCATGAGTTCCAGAAAAATATCTATTTCTACACTATTGACTATGCCAAAGCCTTTTACTGTGGAAAATTCTGATAGAGATGGGAATACCAGACCACCTGACCTGCCTCTTGAGAAACTTGTATGCAACAGTTAGAACTGGACTGGAACAACAGACTGATTCCAAATAGGAAAAGGAATATGTCAAGGCTCTATATTGTCACCCTGCTTATTTAACTTATATGCAGAGTACATCATGAGAAATGCTGGGCAGGATGAAGCACAAGCTGGAATCAAGATTGCTGGGAGAAATATCAATAAGCTCAGAAATATCAATAACCTGCAGATGACACCACCCTATGGAAGAAAGTGAAGAAGAACTAAAGAACATTTTGATGAAAGTGAAAGAGGAGTGTGAAAAAGTTAACTTAAAGCTTATGACATCCAGTCCCATTATTTCATGGGAAATAGATGGGGAAACAGTGGAAACAGTGGCAGACTTTATTTGGTGGTGGGGGGGGGGGGGGCTCCAAAATCACTGCAGATGGTTACAGCAGCCATAAAATTTAAGATGCTTGCTCCTCGGAAGAAAAGTTATGACCAACATAGACAGCATAATACAAAGCAGAGACATTGCTTTGCCAACAAAGATCTGTCTAGTCAAGGCTATGGTTTTTGCAGTAGTCATGTATGGATCTGAGAGTTGGACTATTAAGAAAGCTGAGCTCCAAAAAATAGATGCTTTTGAACTGTGGTGTTGGAGAAGACTCTTGAGAGTCCCTTGCACTGCAAGGAGATCCAACCAGTCCATCCTAAAGGAGATCAGTCCTGGGTGTTCATTGGAAGGACTGATGTTGAAGCCGAGACTCCAATACTTTGGCCACCTGATGTGAAGCTTGAAGGGATTTTCCAGGCAAGAGTAACTGGATTGGTTTGCCATTTCCTTCTCCAGAATGAAAAGCATTGCATGGCAATTTTAAATGACATTCATAAAGCAGCAACTAGTTAAAAAATAGACTTTTTTTCATGATTCTTCAGTAGTAGTGAAGAAGTACTGGACTGTTGTAGTCTTAAGAGAAAAATGTAGTCTAAGAATGCAATTTAGGTATTAATGGAAAAGACACCCACATATGGCTCACTCAGATCATTGGGCTACAGTACAGTTGCTGACTCTTGATGACATTCCATTTCACTATGCACTCATCCATACATCATGCAATACATGGGAAATGCCTATACACTGTCCTTTAAAGCATATGACATTTGTTACTGTTTATCATCACCTACAGCACAAAAAGACCAGGCCAAGCCACCATCTACATCTGAGTTATGGTAGTGTTTTCTATGAGTTCTCCTTACTTCCTATTTTATTTCCCTTACAGCCTTCCCTATACACAGATTATACTTTTAAATGTAAATCAGATTGTATCACTCACTTGTTCCAAACAGTTTTATTCCATTTTACTCTTATAAAGTAATTTAAGTATCTTAACATTATTTATAAGACCCTGACGCCTGCCTAATATGTCACTCCTCTCTCTCTGCTTTAGTAGTAAAAATATTTTTGCAGTTCTTCAAAGGCGTTACTTACACCTTTATGCTTCTGTTTCTCACTGCACATCTTCCCATGACATGTTCCTTCACACAGCTACACATAGCTCTATTCTTCCTGAAATAGATTTCCCAACATTCTCTTTACTTTTTTTTTCAGAGTACAATTTGATATATTTTTTTTAATTTGTGGTACTTTTTTCTTTTTATTATAATTTTACATAAACCAAAGAGAAGTTGAAGGAATTCAAAAATTCCTATGTATCCTTTATTATGATTCAACAGTTGTTTACATTTTGTCTGTTTGCTTTTCTTTATTATTCTCTCCATATACCTATATCTATCTCCAGAAGTCAGTATAGTAGATATACTTCCCACCAAAATTGTTTAAAAAATACAAAATAAGGAAATTTAGCATTGATTTTTATTTAATCAATCATCCATATTTAAATTTTTGAAATTTAAATTTTTGAAATTTGTCCAATATTTTTCTTTGCCTTTTCAGGGTCTTATTCTGGATCATCCATTTAATTTTTATGTCTCAAGTGTTTGAGAGTCTATGGACAGGCCATTTTGTGTTGTTGTTTACTGCTAATCCCATTAATTAGAACATGTGAGGCAACATAGCACTAAGATTATAAGCATGGGCTCTAGAGGGCTGGCTTGGTCTTGCCATCTATCAGCTGTGCAGACTATGGCAGGTGATATAAATACTCTGTGATCCTAGACTCTTCTTTTGTAAAATAAGGATGATGGCAGTCATTTTCCAGGGCTGAAGTATGATTAAAAGAATTTATGCATAAGTGCTATATTAATCTCTGCTATACAGTAAGCATTATATGTCACTGCAAAACACAATATCTGGCAGATACCTGGCAATCAGTAAACAGCTGTTGAATGAATAAATAGGTTTGGTGATACATGATATAGTATGCTACTGCTACTGCTAAGTCACTTCAGTCGTGTTCAACTCTGTGCGACCCCATAGATGGCAAAGTGAAATCGCTCAGTCATGTCTGACTCTTAGCGACCTCATGGACTGCAGCCTACCAGGCTCCTCTCCTATGGGATTTTCCAGGCAAGAGTACTGGATTGGGGTGCCATTGCCTTCTCTGATGATAGATTTCACACATATCCCAGATCCTTACAATGAAAGTTTCTGAAGGATGATGCTGATCATTGATGTGGAGGGAGAGGAAATTCTCTGGACACTTAATGATGCAGGCTGACTGAGGCCCTGCTATTGTCAATATATGGTTTCCAAGGTCACTTGGTATATCGTATGTCACCAGTACAAGGGGGAAAATGGAATCAAAATGGTGAAAAAGCCCATGAAGGTAATTTATGGACCAGGTCTATAATAGGAATAGAAAATTTGTTTGCTAGAATACAGCTACATGCCATACCAAATGATAAAAGAGAAAGGCAGATGTGATTTAGCTATGAACACAGGATTATTAATAACAGAAAGTTATTCTAGTGAACAGCTATACAGACTGAAAACTATAAACACTGTTTAAAAATAAGTAAACAAAGATGAAAAATAGCATTTATTAATCATATTCAAAGTGGTAGAAACTCTGCACCTACTACATAGGATTTCAAAATCACAGCTATTAAAGTAGCAGATTCCTGTAAGTGACAATAAATTGTTTTCCCATAATGATAAGTAAAATGACTCAGTCCTGAGTAATCAGGAGGAACGCAAATGCTGAAGCAGTAAGAAGTGAGTGGTAATACTTTGGGAAATGGTGGATGATCCAATGTGACTTAAGTCATAGAAAGAATGGAGAAATGGATTGAGAAAGCCAAATATGGCTTCCATGGTAGCTCAGGTGGTAGGGAATCTGTCTACAATGCAGGAGACCCTAGTTCGATTCCTGGGTCAGGAAGTTCCCCTGGAGAATGGATAAGCTACTTACCCCAGTATTCTTGGGCTTCCTTGGTGCTCAGACAGTGAAGAATCTGCTGTAATGTGGAGACCTGAGTTCGAGCCCTGGGTTGGGAAGATCCCTTGGAGGAGAACATGGCAACCCACTCCAGTATTCTTGCCTGGAGAATCCCCATGGACAGAGGAGCCTGGGAGCTACAGCTCACAGGGTCACAAAGAATCAGATACACTGAACAACAAAGCATGTCAATATGTACACACACACACATACATCCATACACATATGCATACACATATTCACTATGTCCATAAATTGCTTACAATCTTAAACTATACAGCAGCTTATATGGAGTCTCTCTTTCACTCCAGTTAGGGTTTTAGTCCTTTTTCTATCTATGCACCAAAAATGTTTCTTTTGCCAGGACTTCCCTGGTGGTTCAGTGGCTGAGACTCTGTGCACCCAATGCCAGGGACCTGAGTTCAATCCCTAGCTTGGAAACTAGATTCCACATGCTGTAACTAAAGATCTCACATGCCACAACCATGTTTGAATATCCCATGTGCTGTAACTAAGACCCAGGGCAGTCAAATAAATAAATTAATAAATACATGGAACAACAGACTGGTTCCAAATCAGGAAAGGAGTATGTCAAGGCTGTATACTGTCACCATGCTTATTTAACTTATATGTAGAGTACATCGTGAGCAATGCTGGTTGGATGAAGTTCAAAATGAAATCAAGATTGCTGGGAGAATTATCAATAACTTCAGATATGCAGATGACACCACCCTTATGGCAGAAAGTGAAGAACTTAAGAGCCTCCTGATGAAAGTGAAAGAGGACAGTGAAGAAGTTGCGTTAAAACTCACCATTCAGAAAACTAAGATCATGGCATATGGTTCCATAATTTCACGGCAAATAGATTGGGAAACAATGGAAACAGTGACAGATTTTATTTTGGGGGGCTCCAAAATCACTGCAGATGGTGACTGAAACCATGATATTAAAAACAAAACAAAACAAAACAAAAACAAAACAAAACAAAACAAAAAAAACAGTTGCTCTTTGGAAGAAAAGCTATGACCAACCCCGATAGCATATTAAAAAGCAGAGGCATTACTTTACCAACAAAGGTCCGTCTAGTCAAAGCTATGGTTTTCCAGGGGCCATGTATGGGAGAATTGGACTATAAAGAAAGCTGAGCACTGAAGAATGATGTTTTTGAACTGTGGTGTTGGAGAAGACTCTTGAGAGTCCCTTGGAATGCAAGGAGATCCAACCATTCCATCCTAAAGGAGATCAGTCCTGGGTGTTCATTGGAAGGGCTGATGTTGAAGCTGAAACTCCAATATTTTTGGCCACCTGATGCGAAGAGCTGACTCATTTGAAAAGACCATGATGCTTGGAAGATTGAATCAGGAGGAGAAGGGGACAACAGAGGAAGAGATGGTTGGATGGCATCACCAACTCAATGGACACGAGTTTGAGTAAACTCCAGCAGTTGGTGATGGACAGACAGGCCTGGTGTGCTGTGGTTCATGGGCTCACAAAGAGTCGGACACGATTGAATGACTGAACTGGCTGACTGACTGACTGAGGCGATGGACATAGTTTGAGTAGGCTTCAAGAGTTGGTGATGGTCAGGGAAGCCTGGCGTTCTGCAGTCCATGGAGTCACAAAGAGTCAGATATGAATGAGTGACTGAACTTAAGTGAACTGAGTAAATACACACATAGAAATCAAAAGTTTTTGTCAAGGTTACTGTGAACTTCATATTGCTAAATTAAATGACAAGTTATATACTTACTTATATAAAAATATGTTTAAATAATTACTCCAGTAGTCTCAATAACAAATAATAATGCATCATCTTTTGCATCTACTGTGATCATCATCAGCTCTAAATTTGCATGCCATACAAATATCAGGAAAAAAAAGAAACCTTCATTCTTCCTAGGTTGATAACTCACAAAGCAGAATAACTGCCCTAGTATGCAAATATTATCTTTGATTTTCCAGTTATATAGGGCTTCTCACATGGTGCAGTGGTAAAGAATCTGCCTGTCAGTGTAGAAGATGTAAGAGACATGAGTTCATTCCCTAGGTTGGGAAGATCCCCTGGAGTAGGAAATGGCAACCCACTCCAGTATTCTTGCCTGGAAAATCTCACGGATGGAGGAGATTGGAGGGCTACAATCCATGGGGATGCAAAGAGTTGGACACGACAGTGCACACCGCAGCCACAGGGCACAACATTTCCTTTAATGTGTAAAACAGATGCAAAGGTAAAACTTAAAAAAATAGGAAACGCCCAATAATATATTACCTTTGCCTTTTAAAAAACAATTTCAATAATTTTGAAAGGTTTCTAAATATGAAATCAAGATTGACCCATAACATTGACTTAGTTTGGTCATATTCTGTTAAAAAGTTATGAATGTCTATGCAGTTAATATATGAGATCATTAAACATTAGAGTGACAACCATATCAATTTGTGGTGTAGATCATAGGAAATAAATAAGCAACATAATAGTTCACACTTCAAAATCCCTAACATGCCTATAGTAGCCATAAAACTAGAAACAAGCAAAATATCCACCAACAGGTGAAATAATAAACAAACAATGTTATATCTATACAATGGGGGTACAAGTCAGCAATAGAAAGGAACAAACTGCTGATACATGCTATGATGTGGATGAATCTAAAAATAATCATGCTAAGTTAAAAAAGAGTGAATTCTAAATGCTACTATTAATATAAAATTCTAGACAAATACAAACTGATCTCTAGTAACAGAAACTTGACCAGAAGTTCCTGAGGACATGAGAGATGAGCAAAAACAATTACATTTCACAAGCAGACTTCCTGAGCATTTGGGTATGATTATTATCTTGATTGGGGTGATGGTTTTATAGGTATATACATATGTCAAAACCAAATGGAGCATATATTACATGCAGTTTATTGTACACCAACTGAAATTCTGTGAAACTTTAAAAAGATAAACAAAAGAAACATTGAAAAAATCCTAACAATTTTCTAGTAGAGATGGACCTTACCATTTTATTGATTACAGTGAAAGTGAAGTTGCTCAGTTGTGTCCAACTCTTTGCGACCCTGTGGACTGTAGCCCACCAGGCTCCTCTGTCCATGGAATTTTCCAGGCAAGAGTACTGGAGTGGGTTGCCATTTCCTTCTCCAGGGGATGTTCCCAACCCAAGGATTGAACCCGGGTCTCTGGCATTGCAGGCAATGTTTTACCATCTGAGCCACCAAGGAAGCTCTAGATTACAATACTGAGGGGTTATTGAAGATGTTGCTTGACAATGCTTTTTAAACAGTAGTCCATATTTTTAAAATTTAAAATGATCCATCAGTATCTATTTTCTCAAACTAAAACTGGACTCTCTTGCCATGTTGGCAAGCCAAAGATCTATTCTATTAACTGATTTGAGTTCAGAGTTGTGCTCTGAAAGGCCCCATTAGCCACTTTGAATTATTCACCCCAGGAGGATAATGTCATCTGTGGTATCACAGATAGAGAACTTCCTAGAAGAAAGTGCCAGAGCAGAGAAACTGTTTGCAAAAAGAGAATGCTTGAAAAATGGTAAGAAAATTTCTTCATGTGTTAGATGCTCCGTACAGCTTAATTAATAGGGTCATGCACTCCGATTTATCTATGTCAATTATGTTTTGCTTTTCATTTTATGTTCTCCTTTACATTGTGATTGGTAAAAATGAGTGTCAGTTTTTGTCCTTTACTGTCCAAATTTAAAAAGAAATGGACTTTTCACATCTCAGCTATTGTAAACAGTGCTGTAGTGAATCCTGGGGGTGCATAGATTCTTTCAGAAAACGTTTTTCTTCAGATATATGCCCAGAAATGGGGTTGCAGGATGATTCTGTGAAAGTGCTGTACTCAATATGCCAGCAAATTTGGAAAACTCAGCAGTGGCCACAGGACTGGAAAAGGTCAATTTTCATCCCACTCCCAAAGAAAGGCAATGCCAAAGAATGCTCAAACTACCACACAATTGCACTCATCTCAAACACTAGCAGAGTAATGCTCAAAATTCTCCAAGCCAGGCTTCAGGAATACATGAACAATGAACTTCCAGATGTTCAAGCTGGATTTAGCAAAGGCAGAGGAACCAAAGATCAAATTTCCAACATCCACTGGATCATCAAAAAAGCAAAAGAGTTCCAGAAAAATATCAATATCTGATTTATAGACTATTACAAAGCCTTTGACTGTGTGGATCACAATAAACTGTGAAAATTCTGAAAGATATGCGAATACTAGACCACCTGACCTGCCTCTTGAGAAACCTATATGCAGGTCAGGAGGCAACAGTTAGAACTGGAGATGGAACAACAGACTGGTTCCAAAAAGAAAAAAGCACATCAAGGCTGTATATTGTCACCCTGCTTATTGAACTTATATGGAGAGTACATCATCAGAAATGCTGGGCTTGAAAAAGCACAAGCTGGAATCAAGATTCCTGGGAGAGATATCAATTACCTCAGATATGCAGATGACACCACCCTTATGACAGAAAGTGAAGAAGAACTAAAGAGCCTCTTGATGAAAGTGAAAGAGGAGAGTGAAAATTTCATTTAAAGCTCAACATTCAGAAAACTAAGATCATGGCATCTGATCCTATCACTTCATGGCAAATAGATGGGGAAACAGTGGAAACAGTGGCTGACTTTATTTTGGGGGGCTCCAAAATCACTGAAGATGGTGATTGCAGCTATGAAATTGAAAGACACTTACTCCTTGCAAGGAAAGTTATGACTAACTTAGCAAATTAAAAAGCAGAGACATTATTTTGCCAACAAAGGTCCATCTAGTCAAAGCTATGGCTTTTCCAGTAGTCTTGTATGTATGTGAGATTTGGCCTATAAACAAAGCTGAGTGCCAATGAATTGATGCTTTTGAACTGTGGTATTTGATAAGACTCATGAGAGTCCCTTGGTCTTCAAGGAGATCCAACCAGTCTATCCTAAGGAAATCAGTCCTGGGTGTTCTTTGGAAGGACTGATGCCAAAGCTGAGACTCCAATACTTTGGCTACCTGATGTTACAAGCTGATTCATTTGAAAAGACCCTGATGCTGGAAAAGGTGGAGGGCAGGATGAGATAGTTGGATGGCATCACCAAATCAATGGACATGAGTTTGGGTGAACTCTGTTAGATGGTGATGGACAGTGAGACCTGGCGTGCTGCGGTTCATGGGGTTGCAAAGAGTCAGACACAACTGAGCGACTGAACTGAACTAAATCCCTTTGACTGTTGGATCACATTGTGTGAAGTAGCTCAGTCGTGTCTGACTCTTTCCGACCCCATGGAATGTAACCCACCAGGCTCCTCAGCCCATGGAATTTTCCAGGCAAGAGTAGTGGAGTGGGTTGCCATTTCCTTCTCCAGAGGATCTTCCCAACCCAGGGACCGAACCTGGGTCTCCCGCACTGCAGGCAGACACTTTAACCTCTGAGCCACCAGGGAAGCCTGTGGAAAATTCTAAAAGAGATGGGAATACCAGACCACCTGACCTGTCTCTTGAAATATCTGTATGCAGGTCATGAAGCAACATTTAGAACTGGACATGGAAAAACAGACTGGTTCCAAAGAGGAAAAGGAGTATGCCAAGGCTGTATATTGTCACCATGCTTGTTTAACTTATATGCAGAAAACATCATGAGAAACACTAGGCTGGATGAAGCCCTAGCTGGAAGCAAGATTGTTTGAAGAAATATCAATAATCTCAGATATGGAGATGAACCACACTTATGGCAGAAAGTGAAGAAGAATTAAAGAACCTCTTGATGAAAGTGAAAGAGGAGAGTGAAGAAGTTGGCTTAAAGCTCAACATTCAGAAAACGAAGATCATGGCATCTGGCCCCATCACTTCATGGCAAATATATGGGGACAGAGTGGAAACAGTGAGAGATTTTATTGTTTGGGGGGCCCCAAATCACTGCAGATGGTGACTACAACCATGAAATGCTTATTGCTTGGAAGGAAAGCTATGACCAACATAGACAGCATATTAAAATCAGAGGCATTATTTTGCCAAAAAAGGTCTGTCTAGTCAAGGCTATGGTTTTACCAGTGGTCATGCATGGATGTGATAGTTGGACTGTAAAGAAAGCTGAGAGCAGAAAACTTGATGCTTTTGAACTGTGGTGTTGGAGAAGACTCTTGAGAGTCCCTTGGACTGCATGGAGATCCAACCAGTCCATCCTAAAGGGGATCTGTCCTGAGTGTTCACTGGCAGGACTGATGTTGAAGCTGAGACTCTAATACTTTGGCCACTGATGAGAAGAGCTGACTCATTTGAAAAGAGCCTGATGCTGTGAAAGTTTGAGGGTGGGAGGAGAAGGGGATGACAGAGGATGAGATCGTTGGATGGCATCACTGACTCAATGGACATGAGTTTGAGTAGACTCCTGAATTTGGTGATGGACAGGAAAGCCTGGTGTGCTGCAGTCCATGGTGTCACAAAGAGTTGGACACAACTGAGCAATTGAAGTGAACTGAGGTGCTATCTCATTGTAGCTTTGGTTTGCATTTCTCTAATAATTAGCAATGTTGAACATTTTTTCACAGGCCTCTTGGCCATCTGTATGTATGAAGAAATTATTAGTTTTTCTGCCCATTTTTTAACTTGTTTATTGTTTTGGTGATAGTGAGCATGTCCATCAACAGAGCAATGGGTAAAGAAAATGTGGTACATATGTACAATGGACTATTGCTTAGCCATTAATAAGAATGAAATAATGCCTTGGCAATGACATAGATGAACCTAGAGACAGTCTTACAGAGTGAAGTAAGTCACAAGAAACATACTATATAAATTATATATATATATAATATTATATAAATATATAATTTATATAGTATAAATTAAATATCATCAGAAATATCATATTATATCACTTATATATGCAACCTTAAAGTAAATGATACAAATGAACTTGTTTACAAAACATAAACAGACTTACAGACTTAGTGAACAAACTTATGGTTACCAGCAGGAAAGGTAGAGGGAAAGGTATAGTTAGGAAATTTGGAATTGATAGGTGCACATTGCTATATTTAAAATGGATAATCAACAAAGACCTACAGTATAGTGGTATAGCATAGGGAACTTGGCTTAATATTATGTAAAACCTAAATGGAAAAATAATTTCAAAAAGAATAGATGTGTGTGTGTGTGTGTGTGTGTGTGTGTTAGTCACTCAGTCGTGTCCAATACTTTGTTACCTCATGGACTGTAGCCCTCCAGGCTCTTTCATTCATGGGATTTTCCAGGCAAGAATACTGGAGTGAGTTACATTTCCTTCTCCAGGAGATCTTCCCAACCCAGGGATTGAACCTGTCTCCCAAAGCAGACTCTTTACCATTTGAGCCACCAGGGATATATGTATATGTATAACTGAATCACTTTGTACAGTAGGTAGTAAAAAGTTATAAACAAATTTTATTTCCACAGGTTTAGCCTTGTCTCCATAGGATGGATGAAAGTGAGGTGGGTTTGGAGTCTAGGATAAATAAATGGAAGTTTAGTGGGTATTATTGTATGAATCATACTTAAATTGTATTCTTATATGTTGGAGCTTATTAATAAATTTATTTTTTCAATTCTAGGACTTAAAGTAACTTCACTTTAAATTAAAGAAAGCAAAATTAACATTTATGGGCCCATAATAGTTTCATATATTGAATAGAACCTTTGCACATAACTTTATTTTCATACTTAAATCCTCTTCAGAATCCATCTAAATGGTACAGACAACAGCTGGCAAATGTCAGAGCTGAAGCTACATCCTGGATATGGCTGAATTTTTTTAAAAAAAATACATTTTTCTACTATGTTTAACATTCCTGATATTTATTTACTTTTGGGTGTTAAGGACATGAAATATTTCTGTCAAAATTATTTGGATTTTAACAGGATTCATACTCTGTTCAGCCTATTTCCTTTGGAAATTTCAACTTATATGCTGTATCTGTTAAGACTGAATCTTCCAGTTCCATTGTAACTCATTGATCTGATCAATACAGTCAATGCAGTGGCTGGATTATAAATAAACACACAACCAAGATATGACAATGTTATATGTTTGGGCCATCAAGTTGCTCAAATTGAGTAGAAAACTCAAATTAATTCAAAGCACTGAATAGATATTCCCTCAGTTCAGTTCAGTCACTCAGTCGTGTCCGACTCTTTGCAACTACATGACTCTTAAATTTCTTCCAAGCCATTCATCTTTAATGTATGTCGAATCAATGCCTTTACATCTATAGTAACTTGATGCTCATTATCTCAGGTAGCAGGCATAGTTGAATCTCTCTGCACAAAACTCTGCCTTCACTTAAACACAAATCTATTTTTGAAATACTTATCTAAAACAGACATTAATCCCCTTGCTCATGACAGGCTTTCAAATACTGAAGAGATATACCTAATTCCCTTGTGAACTCACTCTTTGCTATTTTAAAACACCATGCTGCCTTCCATAATATGTCAATTTAGACTCCCTTAGATTCTTCTTTATTTCTTCATTTTTATCTGAATTAATTCCATTTTTATATACCTGACATCGAACAAAACATCTGAAGAAATGTTATACCCTTAGTTCCCTTGACTGGCAAATCATGCACTTGTCAGACACAGTTATACATCCTTTGAGGATCTTGTCATTTTGTAGTATCTACAGAAATCTCCCAGGTGGTGCTAGTGGTAAAGGACCTGGCTGCCAATGCAGGAGACATAAGAGATGCAGGTTTGATCCCAGGGTTGGGAAGATACCCTGGAAGAGGGAATGGCAACCCACTCCAGTATCTTGACTGGAGAATTTCATGGACAAAGTAGCCTGGCAGGCTACAGTCCTTAGTGTTGCACAGAGTCAGACATGACTGAAGCGACTTGTACAGAATCTAGCGAAGTGCATAGTGTATTTTTTAAAAAAGCTAATTGTAAGATTGGATATCTATAAATATTACTGTGTTTCATTTACAGTTTAATATCAGAAAGTGAAAATTTAGAAGATATAGATGAATAGTTAACAATTTTTTGCTCTCTGACTATCAGCCATAATGACTGTCAGTTTATGTAGATATTATCTTGAAGTTGACTTAGGTGAGCAAGTAATTTGTATGATTTTCCTACAATATGCTCATTTCAGAGATTCAGTATAATATTCTCCAATAGTGATAAAATGGTTAAATAGTTCAAAAGACAACTACTAAGGTCAAACTTCATTAAAAAAATGATACTGAAATTTTCTTTTAAGCTTCTTCTCCTTTTAAGATTTTCATTTGAGTCTAGGGGCAAAGGAAAAACACCAGCAAGATGGTATGAGAGGCAAAATCACATTAGAATCAAACCCCATATATGTCAGAGACATTCAGAGGGCTCAAACAAACCTTGTGCACAGTAGGACTCAAAGACCTACAGAGACTGAGACAGAATTGTGTTTGAGTGTCTCCTGCGGAGGTAAGGGTCAGCAGTGGACTGCTTCAGGAAAGGGGGCTCTGGGTGCAGTAGATCTGGGTATGGAATAAACCCTCTTGGAGGAGGTTACTATTAACCCCACCATAGAGCTGCCAGAACTTACACAAGACAGGGGAAATATATTCTTGGAGAGCACAAAAAAACCCTTGTGTTTTCACCAGGTCCCAGGAGAAAGGAGCAGTGACCCCACAAGAAACTGACTCAGACTTGCCTGTGAGTGTCCAGGAGTCTCCAGTGCAGGCATGGGTTGGTGGTGGCCTGATGCAAGATTGGGGGCACTAAGTGCAGCAGTGCATTCAAGGGGTCTTTTGAAGGAGGTCAGCAATATCTTCATTACCTCCACCATAGTTTGGGCTCAGGTCAAATAACAGGGAGGGAACACAGCCCTACCCATCAACAGAAAATTAGATTAAAGATTTACTAATCATGGCCCAACAATTCAGAGCAAGACCCAATTCCCCCTCAGTTAGTCTCTCTCTTCAGGAAGCTTCTCTCTCATCAGGAAGCTTCTCTCTCATCAGGAAGCTTCCATATGCCTCTTATGCTTCTCCATCAGTGGGTAGGCAGAATGAAAACCACAACAGAAAAGTAACCAATCTGATCACATGGACTGTGGCCTTGTTTAACTGAAAGAAACTATGAGCCATGCTGTGTAGGACAACTCAAGATGGATGGGTCATGGTGGAGAGTTCTGACAAAGCGTGGTCCACTGGAGAAAAGAAAGGCAAACCACTTCAGTATTCTTGCCTTGAGAACCCCATTAACAGTATGACAAGGCAAAAAGATAGGACACTGAAATATGAACTCACCAGGTTGGCAGGTGCCCAATATGCTACTGGAGAAGGGTGGAACAATAATTCCAGAAAGAATGAAGAGACAGAGCAAAGCAAAAATGACACCTAGTTGTGGATGTGACTGGTGATGGAAGTGAAGTCTGATGCTGTAAAAAGCAATATTGCATAGGAATCTGTAAAATTTGATTCATGAATCAAGGCAAATTGGAAGTGGTCAAACATGATGGCAAGAGTGAACATTGATATTTTAGTAATCAGTGAATGAAAATGAACTGGAACAGGTAAATTTAACTCAGATGACAGCTATATATATACGAATGTGGGCAAGAATCCCTTAGAAGAAATGGAGTAGCCATCATGGTCAAAAAGAATCTGAAATGCAGTACTTGGATGCAATCTCAAAAAAGACATAATTATCTCTGTTTTTTTCCAAGGCAAACCATTCAATGTCACAGTAATCTAACTTTGTGCCCCGACCAGTAATACTGAAAAAGCTGAAGTTTAACAGTTCTATGAAGAGCTACAAGACCTTCTAGAACTAACACACACAAAAAAGATGTAGTTTTCATTATAGAGTACAGGAATGCAAAAGTAGGAAGTCAAGAAACACCTGGAGTGACAGGCAAATTTGGCCTTGGAGTACAGAATGAAGCAGGTCAAAGGCGAGAGAGTTTTGCCAAGAGAACGTACTGGTCATAGCAAACACCCTCTTCCAACAACACAAGAGAAGACTCTACACATGGACATCACCAGATGGTCAACACCAAAATCAAATTGATTATATTCTTTGCAGCCAAAGATAGAGAAGCTCTATTGCTAGGTCACTTCAGTTGTGTCCATCTCTGTGTGACCCCATAGATGGCAGCCCATCAGGCTCCCCCGTCCCTGGGATTCTCCAGGCAAGAACACTGGAGTGGGTTGCCATTTCCTTCTCCAATGCATGAAAGTGAAGAGTGAAAGTGAAGTCTCTCAGTTGTGTCTGACTCTTAGCGACCCCATGGACTGCAGCCCACCAGGCTCCTCCATCCATGGGATTTTCCAGACAAGAGTATAGGAGTGGGTTGCCATTGCCTTCTCCAGAGAAGCTCTTTGCAGTCAGTGGAAAAAAGACGGGATCTGACTGTGGCTCAGATCATGAACTCCTAATTGTCAAATTTAGACTTAAATTGAAGAAAGTAGGGAAAACCACTAGACCATTCAGGTGTGACCTAAATCAAATGCCTTATGATTAACAGTGGGAGTGACAAATAGATTCAAGGGATTATATCTGATAGACATAGTGCCTGAAGAACTGTGGACAGGAGTTTGTGATGTACAATGGTACAGGAGGCAGTGATCCAGACCATCCTCCCCCCCAAAAAAAAAACAGAAATGTAAAAGGCAAAAATGGCTTTCTGAGGAAACCTTACAAACATATGTGAAAAGAAGAGAAGAGAAAGGCAAAGGAGAAAAGGAAAGATATACCCATTTGAATACAGAGTTCCAAAGAAAAGAAAGGAGAAAAAAGAAACCCTTCCTCCATGATCAATACAAAGAAATAGAGGGAATCAATAGACTTGGAAAGAATAGAGATCTCTTCAAAAAAAGGGAATATTTCATGCAAGGATGGACATAATAAAGGACAGAAATGGTATAGATCTAACAGAAGCAGAAGATATTAAGAAGAGGAGGCAAGAATATACAGAAGAACTATATAAAAAATCTTCATGTCATAGATAATCATGATGGTGTGATCCCTCACCTAGAGCCAGACATCCTAGAATGTGAAGACAAGTGGGCCTTAGGAATCATCACTATGAGAAAGGCTAGTGGAGGTGATGGAATTCCAGTTGAGCTATTTCAAAACCTAAAAGATGATGCTGTGAAAGTGCTGCACTCAATATGCCAGAAAATTTGGAAAGCTCAGCAGTGGCAACAGACTTGAAAAGGTCAGTTTTCTTTCTAATTTAAAAGAAAGGCAATGACAAAGAATGCTCAAATTAGCACCCAATTGCACTTATCTCACAAGCTAGCAAAGTAATGCTCAAAATTTTCAAAGCCAGGCTTCAGCAGTACGTGAACCATGAACTTTCAGATGTTTAAGCTTGATTTAGAAAAGGCAGAGGAAACAGTGATAAAAGTGCCAACATTAATTGATCATTGAAAAAGCAAAACAGTTGCAGAAAAACATCTACTTATACTTTATTGACTATGCCAAAGCCTTTGACTATGTGGATCACAACAAACCGTGGAAAATCCTTCAAGAGATATGAATACCAAACCACCTGACCTGCCTCTTGAGAAATCTGTTTGCAGGTGTAGAGCAACATTTAGAACTGTACATGGAACAAAAGACTGGTTCCAAATCAGAAAGGAGTATGTCAAGGCTGTATATTGTCACTTTGCTTATTTAACTTGTATGTCGAATACATCAGGAGAAATGTTGGACTGGATGAAGTACAAGCTGGAATCAAGATTGCTGGGAGAAATATCAATAACCTCAGATATGCAGATGACACCACCTTTATGGCAGAAAGTGAAGAGGAATGAGCTTCTTGATAAAAATGAAAGAGGAGAGTGAAAAAATTGGCTTAAAGCTCAACATTTAGAAAATGAAGATCATGGCATCTGGTCCCATCACTTCATGGGAAATAGATGGGGAAACAGTGGCTGACTTTAGGCTCCAAAATCAGTGCAAACGGTGACTGCAGCCATGAAATTAAAAGACACTTGCTCCTTGGATGAAAGGCTATGAGCAAAAAAGACAAATATTAAAAATCAGACATTACTTTGCCAACAAATGTCCATATAGTCAAAGCTTTGGTTTTCCCAGTGGTCATGTATGGATGTGAGATTTGGACTATAAAAAAGCTGAGCACTGAAGAATTGATGCTTTTAAAAAAAATATATATATATATTTATTTTATTTTTATTTTTACTTTATTTTACTTTACAATACTGTATTGGTTTTGCCATACATTCACATGAATCCACCATGGGTGTACATGAGTTCCCAATCCTGAACCCCCCCTCCCACCTCTCACCCCATATTAACTCTCTGGATCATCCCTGTGCACCAGCCCCAAGCATCCTGCATCCTGTATCGAACATAGACTGGTGATTCGTTTCTTACATGATAGTAAACATGTTTTCAATGGCATTCTCCCAAATCATCCACCTTCTTCCTCTCCCTCTCCGTTAGAGTCCAAAAGTCCATTCTATACGTCTGTGTCTCTTTTGTTGTCTCACATACAGGGTTATCATTACCATATTTCTCAATTCCATATATATGTGTTAGTATACTGTATTGATATTTTTCTTTCTGGGTTACTTCACTCTGTATAGTCGGCTACAGTTTCATCCACCTCATTAGAACTGATTCAAATGTATTCTTTTGAACCGTGGTGTTGGAGAAGACTCTTGAGAGTCCCTTGGACAGCAAGGAGATCCAACCAGTCCATCCTAAAGGAAATCAGTCCTGAATATTCATTGGAAGGACTGATGCTGAAGCTGAAACTCCAATACTTTGGCCACCTGATGAGAAGAACTGACTCATTTGAAAAGTCCTTGATTCTGGAAATGATTAAAAGCCAGAGGAGAATGGGACAACAGAGGATGAGGTGGTTGGATGGCATCTCCAACTGAATGGACATGAGTTTGAGTAGGCTCCAAGATTTGGTGATGGACAGCGAGACCTATTGTGCTGAAGTTCATGGGGTCGCAAAGAGTCAGACATGACTGAACGACTGAACTGAATTGAGCTGAGGAGTTTTAAATAAAAAACCAATTACAATAAAATAAAATCCAATTTTATGAGCCGCGAGGAGACCATGCAATTTCATCTATCATGAGACAGTCACTTCCACTAAGATATCTTTTGAACAGTTTATTCTTAGGGATTGTCTTTTTTTCAGCTGCATCAGTAAACAGAAGGTGTAATAGTGTTCAATTTTTCTAGTATGTGCTTTGTTTAATTCTGTCATCAGCTGAAGTCAGTTGTCAGTCTCGAGGATGTAATGAGAAATACTTTTGCCATACAGAATATCTTGACACAGTTATTATAACAACAATGAAAAGTTTCTCTAGAGGACACATTATCTGAACACCATGAAAATGTAATCCTTTTAAAATGCTTTATTTCAACATGAATTCCCATATAAAGAGTTCCTAACACTATACTTATTTCAAAGTTAAAAGGACACTTTTAAATTTGTTATTAATATGGATATGTAGTCTTGATGATATGTAACACAAATAATAAATACCACATTAAAATCAAGTTATTCTTTGTGGCAAAATAAATACAACATAAATTAGTATATTAGTCCTTTTACACTTGATACTAAATATGGTCTTAGAACCAATCAAAAAATAAGTAATGTACACTGGATCATGGAAAAAGCAAGAGTTCCAGAAAAACATCCACTTCTGCTTTATTGACTATACCAAAGCCTTTGACTGTGTGAATCACAATAAACTGTGGACAATTCTGAGAGAGATGGGAATACCAGACCACCTGACCTGCCTCTTGAGAAGTCTGTATGCAGGTCAGGAAGAAATAGTTCGAACTCGACATGGAACAACAGACTGGTTTCAAATCAGAAAAGGAGTACGTCAAGGCTGTATATTGTCACTCNGGAGTCGGACACGACTGCGTGACTGAACTGAACTGAACTGGTTATAAGGAATCCTTGAGAGTGTTTTAATGCCAGTTAGTTTGGAATGTGAGTGCAACAGTGGCTGGGTTTGCCCCTCATACCACTTAGTTGGTATACATGGTGCTATGCAGATTATAAATTTAAAACTCTTGAAACAGAATCTGATCTTCAACTGAGCCTTTTTCTCCTCACGTCATGAACTACTGCAGCAACTACTATGGTGGCCTGGGCTCTGGTTATGGCAACCTGGGATGTGAATATGGATGTGCTACAGTAGCTGTGGACATACCTGCTATTGTCCATGCTGCTGTGGAAGATACTAGTCTTCTGGCTTCTTCTGAGAAGTTCTAGACTGCTCATCTATTCAGGGCGTGATCTTATGAGACCCATGTTTATCTCCTGAGTTAATTATAATAAATATGTTCTTGTCTGTTTAAACAGTTAGCTGCTGCTGCTGCTAAGTCGCTTCAGTTGTGTCCGACTCTGCATGACCCAGTGCGACCCCATAGATGGTTGTTCTAGACTGCTCATCTATTCAGGGCGTGATCTTATGAGACCCATGTTTATCTCCTGAGTTAATTATAATAAATATGTTCTTGTCTGTTTAAACAGTTAGCTGCTGCTGCTGCTAAGTCGCTTCAGTTGTGTCCGACTCTGCATGACCCAGTGCGACCCCATAGATGGTAGCCCACCAGGCTCCCCTTTCCCTGGGATTCTCCAGGCAAGAACACTGGAGTGGGTTGCCATTTCCTTCTCCAATGCATGAAAGTGAAAAGTGAAAGGGAAGTCACCCAGTCATGTCCGACTCTTCGCGACCCCATGGACTGCAGCCTACCAGTCTCCTCTGTCCATAGGATTTTCCAAGCAAGAGTACTGGAGTGGGTTGCCATTGCCTTCTCTGTAAACAGTTACTACTAAATCTTAAACTACCATGCAACACCAGACCTTTCTTGATTGAATTGCCTGAGCTTCTAACAATTAAAAAAAATACTCATTTGATCTTTTATTACTCTTACATAATTGAATAAAAACAATCTTAACCATTTCCATTTGGGAAAATGTCTAAATTCATTATTCATGAAAGGTAATCAATTTTTCACATTATTATGCTTTTGTGTATAATTATATAGGTTTCTTGTGAGTATGCATGTGTATGTGTATTTGTGTATGGAACTGGCTATCTATAGTCAACAATTTAGGTGTATGGATGAATAGGTATATTCAACCATTACTTTTCTAATATGTGTGTTTCATGGCAAATAGATGGGGAAACAATGGAAACAGTGACAGACTTTATTTTGGGGGGCTCCAAAATCACTGCAGATGGTGACTGCAGCCATGAAATTAAAAGATGCTTTCTCCTTGGAAGAAAAGTTATGACCAACCTAGATAGCATATTGAAAAGTAGATACATTACTTTGCCAGCAAATGTCCTTCTAGTCAAAGCTTTGGTTTTTCCAGTAGTCATGTATGGGTGTGAGAGTTGGACTATAAAGAAAGCTGAACGCTAAAGAACTGATGTTTTTGAACTGTGGTGTTGCAGAAGACTCTTGAGAGTCCCTTGGACAGGAAGGGATCAAACCAGTCAATCCTAAAGGAAATCAGTTCTGAATATTCATTGGAAGGGCTGATGCTGAAGCTGAAGCTCCAATACTTTGGTCACCTGATGCAAAGAACTGACTCATTGGAAAAGACACTGATAACAGGAAATATTGAAGGCAGGAGGAGAAAGGAGTGACAGAGGATGAGATGTTTGGATGGCATCACTGACTCATAGGACATGAGTCTGAGTAAGCTCTGGGAGTTGGTGCCTGGCTGGCTGCAGTCTATGGAGTCGCAAAGAGTTGGATGCGACTGAGTGACTGAACTGAAGGATATCCAAAGACTATTGTTAACTACCTTGATCTAACCAAAGCCATATCTTTGGTATATCTAGTTTGGTTAAAGATTTGGGAAAGTAGTACCCCTCTTCTTACCACTCAATGATACTATTTTAGTATCTTATTCTTTATTGATGCTTACTATTTGAATGCGTCTCTGGACAGATATAATTTTTGTTCTAATTTTATATTACTGCTTTTTCTTTTCTTCGCTGAGAACATGTACTTGAACTCATGTATTGAAGCTGTACACTACACTTTTTCTCTGAGAACGGCTTTCTGTCATCATTTTTTCACAAGAAAATACAGAATTTATGGTCTGTTTCACTGAAACTTTGAAAGGATCAGTCAATCTGTTTGCATTTAGGAAAGAGATCTGTTGTGTTTCATAATCAGGCAGTGACTTGGGTAGACTAAAATCATGTATATCTCAAGGAGGAGATCAAGATGGTAGAACAGAGGACCCTGACTCTTCCTGGGGACATACCAAGAACATACCTACATGTGAACAGTTCTCAATGGAATCAACTGGAGACTGGCAGAAAGAATCTCATACAATTAAGGCTGTAAAAAATTGCAAATAGAACTGCCATATGACCCAGCAATCCCACTGCTGGGCATACACACTGAGGAAACAAGAATTTAAAGAGACACGTGTACCCCAATGTTCATTGCGGCACTGTTTATAATAGCCAGGACATGGAAGCAACCTAGATTCACTATGGAGAACAGTGTGGAGATTCCTTAAAAAATTGCAAATAGAACTGCCTTATGATCCAGCGATCCCACTGCTGGGCATACACACTGAGGAAACCAGAATTGAAAGAGATACGTGTACCCCAATGTTCATTGCAGCACTGTTTATAATAGCCAGGACATGGAAGCAACCTAGATGTCCATCAGCAGATGAATGGATAAGAAAGCAGTGGTACATATACACAATGGAGTATTACTCAGCTATTAAAAAGAATACATTTGAATCAGTTCTAATGAGGTGGATGAAGCTGGAGCCGATTATACAGAGTGACGTAAGCCAGAAAGAAAAACACCAATACAGTATACTTACACATATATATGGAATTTAGAATGATGGTAATGATAACCCTGTATGTGAGACAGCAAAAGAGACACAGATGTATAGAACGGCCTTTTGGACTCTGTGGGAGAGGGAGAGGGTGGGATGGGTTGGCAGAGTGGCAGTGTAACGTGTATGATATCATAGGTGAAACAAATCACCAGTCCAGGTTTGATGAAGAACAGTCTTTTGGACTCTGTGGGAGAGGGAGAGGGTGGGATGATTTGGGAGAATGGCATTGAAACGTGTATAATATTATACAGGAAACGAATCACCAGTCTAGGTTTGATGCAGGATACAGGATGCTTGGGGCTGGTGCACAGGGATGACCCAGAGGGATGGAACGGTGAGGGAGGTGGGAGGGGGGTTCAGGATTGGGAACACGTGTACACCCATGGTGGATTCATGTTAATATATGGCAAAACCAATACAGTGTTGTAAAGTAAAATAATAAATAAAAATAAAACCTCTTTTACTCAAAAATAAATAAAGTCTTTCTCTTTTCCAAGCAACTTTATATAAAGTATGTTGATGAAGGTGACTTTTATTTTTCAGTCTTTAGTTTGCAAGACATAGAAGAGTATCTCTGAATGAATTAGGAAAGGTATAAACATCATCTAATGCAGCATATAGGACTTGATGGGAATTTGAGGAAAGACCAAACATGTTGTTTAGTCACTTGATGCTAGGTAGTCATGGGATCTTATTGCCATTGTTGTTTGGGAGATACAATTGAGTAGGAGGCTATGTATTCGTGCTGAGCAGCCAGAGGATGATTGTGCCAGACTGACTGCTGGTCGTCAGGACCATCTTCCCCACCTTCTGTGCTCTCTCCTATAGTTTCAAAGTTGATGTCTGGGAAACAAATCTCCTGGAATCTTTTGTTGTGGGGCTTTGGTTTAGATTATAATAACAAGAATTCCCTCTTGTTAGATCCGGAAGGCAGAAGTGAAACACAGCCCTTTTCTTCCTCTTGCAACAGCAAGGGAAAGCATGGATATAGAGGACATGAGATTTTAGTGTGCACTGGCCATTGTCCCTAAGAATCACTTTCTTGGTGCTACAGCCAGCACTACAGTAACCATCAGTCGTGATTTCCTGTACCTTTTGAGCTGTGTTGAAAATAGCAACTTCACAATTCCCCCAGAGCTAGTAGCAAACCTGAGATCCATTGGTGGCTTTCCCTAACCTTTACTCCTCAGCCTTTTCAACACATTTGTGAGCAGTTAATTTTCTGTGCTGAACTTCTTACTGCTTTCAAGGTTTAAAGAGGTTTATGGTATTCTGATAGAACTGTCTATGATAAAAGGTTTTAATTTCAGTAAATGAGAATTTATAAAGGTGTATAAAGTATTACTATATGGGATTCTACACTTATTAAAGTATGGCATGACCACATATGAAAAAATAGTTGCTAATATACATACCTATGCATGTGTGCTCAGTGGCTGAGTTATATCTGACTCTTTGCAACCCATGGTCTGCAACCTGCCAGGTTCTTCTGTCCATGGCATTTTCCAGGAAAGAAGAATGAAATGGGTTGCCATTTCCTGCTTCAGGGCATCTTCCTGATCCAGGGATCGAGCCCACATCTCCTACGTTTCCTACATTGGCAGGCAGATTTTTTACTTTTGTACCACCTGGGAAGACCCATATTTATGTTATATATATAGGCTCTTAATATCCACAATCATATGGCCATTGTTATCCCCTGGAGAAGGAAATGGCAACTCACTCTAGTATTCTTGCCTGGGAAATCACATAGACAGAAGAACTTGGAGGATTATAGTCCAAGGGGTCACAAAAGAGACAGACATGACTTAGCCACTAAACACAATTGTTATCCCCTGCTATTTTCTTCTCATACAACCCAACTCAAAGAAAAACATCACCAAAAATGAGGAACAGGTAAAGTATTGCACACATTACTACAAGAAAACATGTTTGGGGAGGGAGAAAAGTAAACTTATCTACAGAAAAATAACACGCAAAAGAAAACCGAGACTTTGAAGCAGATAAAATCTTTAACCCAACATACCAACATTAATACAAAACTAATAGAATTTGATCACAACTTTAATGAAAATCAGTTAAGAACTGAGGGAAAAAACAGCAAATGAAGAGGATATATAGGAAGTAGGAAGAAAGGAAACTGAAGAGTAGAGTTCACAGAGGAGTGACATAGAAATTATCAAAACGAAACCCAGTTAAAATAATTAGAGAATAACTAATGATAAAGACCGTTAAAGATACAATACACGAAAAGTTGAAATTGTGAAGGAGAATATCAAAGTACAGGAACACAGATACACTAAAACAGATCATAGTATATTTATTGGATTTATAATGAAAGAATCTGTCTTCTAGGTGAAAAAATTTATGTTACTTGAAATGGAAATCAGATAGATTAAACATGAAGACTCAAGATAATCAGTTTGGCTACAATATTCATTGCCAGAAAATAACAGATCAACCTTACAAAAAGACTCAAGAGAAAATGTGATATTAGGAACTTATATCCAGCAAAGTTGTCTCCAAGCTACAAAGGATATAGACAAAATTATATTGGCTGTAAAAAACAACATATATTTTTCACATTAACCCTTCCTGAAGAAAAGCTACAGTCAGCTAAGGAGTATTTTGGAAAACCCTAGCAAAGGACTAGTAGTGAGAAATTAATATATTCAACTAAAAATCAAATTGATAAAAAACAAGGCAGGAATAAGAATAAGAGAATAGGCTATAAGTATTATAATAAAAACAATTTCAAAATAATTTCAAAATTATAATCCTCTTTATTATCTTATGCTCAATAGCTTGAAGTCAAAGGGTATCTTTTATGAGAAATTCAGTGATTAAAGTATATAGAGTTTATATAAAATAAAAACTGTTAAAACTGAGTTTATGGAGAAAAGGGAAGGAATAAGGAAGACTGTGCAAGTTTCCTTTTTTTTGCTAATAACAAGTAGTTAGAGAGAGGGGTCTAAGTGTTTTATACAATTCACACTGTTCATGGGGTTCTCAAGGCAAGAATACTGAAGTGGTTTGCCATTCCCTTCTCCAGGGGACCACTTTACCAGTTGAGCTACGAAGGAAGCCCTACATATGTGAGGACACACACACACACACACACACACACACACACTCAGAAACACAAACATAAGCACTGCTGCTGCTGCTGCTAAGTTGTTTCAGTCATGTTTGACTCTGTGCAACCCATAGATGGCAGCCCACCAGGCTCCCCCTTCCCTGGGATTCTCCAGGCAAGAACACTGGCGTGGGTTGCCATTTCCTCCTCTAATGCATGAAAGTGAAAAGTGAAAGTGAAGTCACTCAGTCGTGTTCAGCTCTTAGCGACCCCATGGACTGCAGCCCACCAGTCTCCTCCATCCATGGGATTTTCCAGGCAAGAGTACTGGAGTGGATTGCCATTGCTTTCTCTGAAACATAACCACAAATAAATACAAAATCTAACATAGCAAACATATCACACTAGAATCAAGAAAAAGATGGAGAAACTTGAATGTTGATGAATAGTAGGAAACATTCTGAAACCACTTTCACATTCCAAGTCTTACAATGCAGGTTTTCTTTATTGTAAATACTGTTAACTGTATCTCTAGGCAAGTACAGTGTTTGGTACATGATTATAGATATAATACAAGTGAATATAGTGAAGTATATTTGTCGATGATGATCCTGAGTGCTTGAACATGTTTTACCTTAATATAGTCCTTCTTAGTTCAGTTCAGTTAAGTCACTCTGTTGTGTCTGTCTATGTGACCCCATGTACTGTAGCAGGCCAGACTTCCCTGTCCATCACCAACTCCTAGAGCTTGCTCAACTCATGTCCATGAGTCCCTAAAAATAGAGTCTGTCACTGTTTCCACTGTTTCCCCATTTATTTACCATGAAGTGATGGAACTGGATGCCATGATCTTAGATTTTTAAATGCTGAATTTTAAGCCAACTTCTTCCCTTTCCTCTTCATCTTCATCAAGAGGCTTTTTAGTTCCTCTTCACTTTCTGCCATAAGGGTGGTATCATCTGCATATCTGAGGCTATTTATATTTTTCCTGGCAATATTGATTACAGCTGGTGCTTCATCCAGTCCAGTATTTTGCATGATGTACTCTGCATAAGTTAAATAAACAGGGTGACAATACACAGTCTTGGCATACTCTCTTCTCAATTTGGAACCAGCTTGTTCTTACATGACCAGTTCTAACTGTTGATTCTTGACCTGCATACAGATTTCTCAGGAGGCAGGTCAGGTGGTCTGATATTCCCATCTCTAAGAATTTTCCAGTTTCTTGTGATGCACACAGTCAAAGGTTTTAGCATAGCAATGAAGAATAGATGCTTTTTCTGGAATTCTCTTGCTTTTTCTATGATCCAACGGATGTTGGCAATCTGATTTTTGGCTCCTCTGCCTTTTCTAAATCCAGGTTGAACATCTGAAGTTCTTGGTTCACATACTGATGAAGCCTAGCTTGGAGAATTTTCATTGTTACATTGCTAGCTTATGAGATTAGTACATTGTGCAGTAGTTTGAACATTCTTTGGCATTGCCTTTCTTTGGGAATGGGCTTCCCTTGTAACTCTGCTGGTAATGAATCTGCCTACAATGCGGGATAACTGGGTTCAATCTCTGGGTTGGGAAGACCCCCCTGGAGAAGGGAAAGACTATCCACTCCTGTATCCTGGCCAGGAGAATTCCATGGACTGTATAGTCCATCGGGTTGCAACGAGTCGGACATGACTGAGCAACTTTCCCTTTCACTTTCTTTGGGATTAGTGCTCTATAAAGGCAGAGTTTTTGCTTGTTTTTGTAATTCACTGCCTTACCCCTAGCACCTAACAGTGTACCTGATACAAGGTACAGCACTTTATCTGATACAACACTGTACCTTATCAGTAGCTGCTGAATGAAAGTTCATTTTGAGGAAGCACATGGGCAGGCATGTACTGTTCTTTTTCTCAAAGCAAAAGGGAAAGCAGAAGCAAAAAGCAAAAGGGAAAGAAAATATCAAGTTAAAAATTGTTTGTTTCTGATAATTTTTACCATCAAATGAAAACATGGGCTATTGTGAAATCAGCATTAGCAAATACCTCACAAAGAATTATATAGTCAAAAAATATGGAAAAAATATTATTTATGCATATGTTAAAAATTAACACTAGATGAGTGATATATGTCAAATAGATTGGAGCAAACTGCTGGACCTTGGGTACAAAAAATCATTGCTTACCTTAGCCAAAAATTGGGAGCAATATCTATTTTTTCTTATATTTTTAAGGCTTTTGATATGCATTGTCAAGTTGCCTATTTATCTATATGCCTACAGCAGTGAGAAGGCTGCCATAGTACATGCAGTCCCTGGGCAACTGTCAGTATTGCAATTTAAAAAGTCATTTTCAGGGGATATAGTTAAGTGAATGATAACTGGTAATCAATTGATTACAGTTAATATTCAGCTCAGTTCAGTGGCTCAGTCGTGTCTGACCCATTGTGACCCCATGAACTGCAGCATGCCAGGCCTCCCTGTCCATCACCAACTCTGGAGTTTACCCAAACTCATGTCCATCAAGTCGGTGATGCCATCCAGCCATCTCATCCTCTGTCATCCCCTTCTCCTCCTGCCCCCAATCCCTCCCAGCTCAGGGTCTTTTCCAATGAGTCAGCTCTTCACATGAGGTGGCCAAAGTATTAAAGTTTCAGCCTAAGCATTAGTTGTTCCAATGAACACCCAGGACTGATCTCCTTTAGAATGGACTAATTGGATCTCCTTGCAGTCCAAGGGACTCTCAAGAGTCTTCTCCAACAACACAGTTCAAAAGCATCAATTCATCAGTGTTCAGCTTTCCTTATAGTCCAACTGTCACATCCACACATGACTACTGGAAAAACCATAACCTTGACTAGATGGATCTTTGTTGGCAAAGTAATGTCTCTGCTTTTTCATATTTTGTCTGGGTTAGTCATAACTTTCCTTCTAAGCAGTAAGTGTCTTTTAATTTCATGGCTGCAGTCACCATCTACCATGATTTTGGAGCCCCCAAAATAAAGTCTGCTACTGTTTCCACTGTTTCCCCATCTATTTGCCATGAAGTGATGGGACTGGAACTTATTTGTCTTAGCATAACTGAATATTTACCCATTAAACAGCAACTACCCATTTTACCCTGCCTCTAGTTGCTGGAAATAATCACTTTATTCTCTGTTTCTATGAGTTTGACCATATTCAATATCTAATATAAGTGGAACCATGCAGTATTTGTCTTTCTGTGATTGGCTTATTTCACTTAGCATAATGTCTGCCATGTTGTTCAATGTGGCAAGCTTTTCTTCTTTTTTCAAGTCTGAATAATATTAGTGTATGTATTTAATATATACTAAAGTTTTCTTTATGTGTCCAACCATCAGTGGATATTTATATTATTTTCCTCTCTATTCTCTTATGAATAATATTTCTAAGAACATGAAGGTATAAGTATCTCTTCAAGATTCTATTTTCAATTCTTTGAGATATAGATCCAAAAGTAAGATTGCTGGATTATACAATAGTTCTGTTTTTAAGTTTGAGAAACCTCCATACTGTTCTTTATATCACAGGCATGAGCTGACATTTCCACCATATACAAGGGTTCCAGTGTTTCCACACTGGAGACACTAAATGTGTAAGATTTGCATCTAGATTTATGTTTTTTTGCATGTGGATATCCAGTTTTGTGCACCATTTGTTGAATCAATTACCTTTGTTCCCTTTGTCAAAGATCAGTTGATTCTATATATGTCTGTCTATTTCTAGGATCTCTGTTCTGTTTCATTGATCAATTTGGCTGTTCTTTTGCCAATACCATATTGTCTGGATTATTATAGTTTTGCAGTGAGTCAGTTAGCATCATTCTTCCAAATTTTTCTCATTCAATATTGCATTGGATATTCTGGGTCTTTCCCCTCTCCATGTAAATTTTACAGTCAGTTTTTCAATATTCATAAAATAAACTGCTGGTACTTTAACAGAGATTGCATTGAATATAGATATGAAATTGAGAAGAATTGATAGCTTGCCAATATCGAGTCTTCCTTTTCATGAGTATAGAATATCTCTCCATTTATTTAGTTCTTTTTATTGTTGTTCACCAGAGTTTTGCTGATTTCCTCATATAGATCTCATCAGTTCAGTCACTCAGTTGTGTCTGACTCTTTGCAACCCCATGGACTACAGCACACCAGAACTCCCTGTCCATCTTCAACCCCTGGAGTTTACTCAAACTCATGTCCATTGAGTTAGTGATGCCATCTAACCATCTTATTTGTTAAATTTATACCTATTTTATTTCATTCAGTGTTAATGTAAATGATATTATGCTTTTAATTTCAAGTTCCACTTGTTTTTTGCTGATATATATATATTGACTTTTGTATATTAATTTTGTATCCTGTAGCCTTATTAAAATCACTTATTAGTTCCAGGAATTTTCTTGTTGATTCTTTCAGATTTTCGAGATCGATTATCACATCCCCTGGAGTTTACTCAAACTCATGTCCATTGAGTTAGTGATGCCATCTAACCATCTTATTTGTTAAATTTATACCTATTTTATTTCATTCAGTGTTAATGTAAATGATATTATGCTTTTAATTTCAAGTTCCACTTGTTTTTTGCTGATATATATATATTGACTTTTGTATATTAATTTTGTATCCTGTAGCCTTATTAAAATCACTTATTAGTTCCAGGAATTTTCTTGTTGATTCTTTCAGATTTTCGAGATCGATTATCACATCATCTGCAAACAAGACTTTTATCTCTTCCTTCCTAATAAATGTACTTTCATTTCCTTTTTTGCCATATTGCATAGCAAGATGCTTTTGGACTGTGGTGTTGGAGAAGACTCTTGAGAGTCCCTTGGACTGCAAGGAGATCCAACCAATCCATTCTGAAGGAGATCAGCCCTGGGATTTCTTTGGAAGGAATGATGCTAAAGCTGAAACTCCAGTACTTTGGCCATCTCATGCGAAGAGTTGACTCAATGGAAAAGACACTGATGCTGGGAAGGATTGGGAGCAGGAGGAGAAGGGGACGACAGAGGATGAGATGGCTGGATGGCATCACAGACTCGATGGGCGTGAGTCTGAGTGAACTCCATGAGTTGGTGATGGACAGGGAGGCCTGGTGTGCTGCGATTCCTGGGGTCCAAAGAGTTGGACACGACTGAGAGACTGAACTGAACTGAACTGAACTGTATAATGTTGAAAAAGAGTGCTAAGAGAGGCCTTGCTTGACTTGTACCTGATCTTACTGGGAAAACTTCAAGTTTCTCACTATTAAGTATGATGTTAAATGTAGGTTTTTGTAGAGAGTCGTTTTCAAGTTGAAAAAGTTATTCTCTATTCCTTGTTAACAGAGTTTTTTTTTTTTTTTTTACCATAAATGAGTGTTGGATTTTGTCAAATGTTTTTTGAACATCTTTCGTTATGATCATGTGACTTTTTTTAGTCTGTTGATGTGCTGCATTACATTAATAGATTTTCAAATGTTAAATTTTCCTTGCATACCTAACATAAATCTCAGTTGGTCATGATGTATAATTATTTTTCTACATTGTTGGACTCAATTTGTTAATATTTTATAGAGGATTGTTATATCTGTTTTTGTGAGAGACATTGGCCTGCAGTTTACTTTTCTTGTAGTGTCTTTGTTTGTTTTTGCTATCAAGGTGATGTTGAATTCTACACTAAGTTAAGAAGTATTCCTTTAGCTTCTATCATCTAAAAGAGGTTGTACAGTATTGTTATAATTTTTTCATTAAAAGTTTGGGATAATTCAACAGTGAACCCTTTTGGATCTGATGCTTTCTGTTTTGAAAGGTTTATTTTATTCATTTTTAAAAATATGATTGGAAAATGATTGTTTTAGGAAGGTTTAGAATTATTGATTCTATTTATTTAATATTGCTAGCATATTGAGGGCAGCTCTTTCACAGTATCATCTTTTAGGATTTCAAATAGCTCAACTGGAATTCCATCACCTCCACTAGCTTTGTTCATAGTGATGCTTCCTAAAGCCCACTTGACTTCACATTCCAGGATGTCTGGCTCTAGGTGAGTGATCACACCATCGTGATTATCTGGTTCATGAAGATTTTTTTTTGTATAGTTCTTCTGTGTATTCTTTCCACCTCTTCTTAATATATTTTTCTGTTAGGTCTAGATGACTCTGTCCTTTATTGTGCCCATTTTTGCATCAAATATTCCCTTGGTATCTCTAATTTTCTTGAAGAAATCTCTAGTCTTTCCCATTCTATTGTTTTCTTCCTTTTCTTTGCACTGATCACTTATCTCTCCTTGCTATTCTTTGCAACTCTGCATTCAGATGCTTATTTCTTTCCTTTTCTCCTTTGTTTTTCACTTCTCTTCTTTTCATAGCTATTTGTAAGGCTTCCTCAGACAGGTATTTTGCCTTTTTGCATTTATTTTTCTTGAGGATGGTTTTGTTCCCTGTCTCCTGTACAATGTCACGAATCTTCATCCATAGTTCATCAGGCACTCTGTCTAGTCCCTTACATCTATTTCTCACTTCCACTGTATAATCATAAGAGATTTGATTTAGGTCATACCTGAATGGTCTAGTGGTTTTCCCCACTTTCTTCAGTTTATGTCTGGAGTGGGCCTTAGAAAGCATCACTATGAACAGAACTAGTAAGGTGATGGTATTCCAGTTGAGCTATTTGAAATGCTAAAAGATAATGTTGTGAAAGAGCTACGCTCAATATGTAAGCAAATTTGGAAAACTCAGAAGTTGCCACAGGACTGAAAAAGGTCAGTTTGCATTCCAATCTCAAAGAAAGGCAAAGCCAAAGAATGTTCAAATTATCGCACAATTGCACTCATCTCACGCTCTATTAATGTAATGCTCAAAGTTCTCCAAGCCAGGCTTCAGCAATACATGAACCGTGAACTTCCAGATGTTCTAGCTGGCTTTAGAAAAGGCAGAGGAACCAGAGATCAAATTTCCAACATCTGCTGGGTTCATCAGAAAAGGAAGAGAGTTCCAAAGAAAGATCTATTTCTGTTTTATTGACTATGCCAAAGCTTTTGACTGTGTGAATCACAATAAACTGTGGAAAATTCTGAAAGAGATGAGAATACCAGACCGCCTGTCCTGCCTCTTGAGAAACCTGTATGCAGGTCAGGAAGCAACAGTTAGAACTTGACATGGAACAACAGACTGGTTCCAAAAGGGGAAGGTATTTGTCAAGGCTGTATACTGTCACCTTGCTTATTCAATTTATATGCAAAGTGCATCATGAGAAAATCTGGGCTGGATGAAGCACAAGCTGGAATCAAGATTGCTGGGAGAAATATCAATAACCTCAAATATACACATGACACCACCCTTATGGCAGAAAATGAAGAAGAATTAAAGAGCCTCTTGATGGAAAGAGGAGAGTGAAAAAGTTGGCTTAAAGTTCAACATTCAGAAAACAAAGATCGTGACATCCAGTCCCATCACTTCATGGAAAATAGATGGAGAAACAGTGGAAACAGTGGCAGGCTTCATTTTTGGGGGCTCCAAAATCATTGCAGTTGGTCACTGCAGCCATGAAATTAAAAGATACTTACTCCTTGGAAGAAAATTTATGACCAACCTAGAAACCATATTAAAAAGCAGAGACATTACTTTGCCAACAAATGTCCATCTAGTCAAGGCCATTGTTTTTCCAGTAGTCATGTATGTATATGAGAGTTGGACTATAAAGAAAGCTGACTTCTGAAGAGTTGATGCTTTGAACTGTGTTGTTGGAGAAGACTCTTAAGAGTCCCTTGGACTGCAAGGAGATCCATCCAGTCCATCCTAAAGGAAATCAGTCCTCAATGTCCACTGGAAGGATTGATGTTGAAGCTGAAACTCCAGTACTTTGGCCATCTGATGTGAAGAGCTTTCTCATTTTAAGAGACTCTGATCCTGGGAAAGATTGAAGGCAGGTGGAGAAGGGGATGACAGAGGCTGAGATGGTTGGATGCCATCACTGACTTAATAGACATGAGTTTGAGTAAACTCTGGGAGCTGGTGATGGACAGGGAGGCCTGCTGTGCTGCAGTCCATGGGGTCACAAAGAGTCGGACACTATTGAACGACTGAAATGACCTGAACTGAAAGTCTGCCAAATGAAGCAAGTAATATAGATCAGAGAGGAAATTGATAATGATAAAATAGGAACCAATTTTATTAAAAATAATAAAATAGAGACCAAAGAAAAAAAATATCAATCAAAATACCTTCTTTTTTAAAGACAAAATTGATAAACTTTTATCCAGGCTTATGGAGAACAAAAGAGAGAAGACTCAAATAAACAAAATATAAAATAGGAGCTACTACAATATCGTGCCGATCCATTCCCATCACTTCATGGCAAATAGGTGGAGAAACTGGAAATAGTGGCAAACTTTATTTTTTGGGCTTCAAAATCACTGCAGATGATCATTATAATCATAATAGGACGCTACAAACATTTATATGCCTATGAATTGAACAACCTGAAAGAAATGAACAAATTTATAGAAATATACAATTTTCCACAACTGAATCAGGAAAAAAATAGATTATCTGCACAGACTAATGACTAGTATTAAAATTAAGTGAATAATCTAAAACTCTGAAAAAGTAAAAAATACAAAGGTACAGCACCAGATAAATTCACAGGGAAACTATTATACATATGAAAAAGACATAATACTAATCCTTCTCAAACTCTTCTAAAAATTTAAAGAGGAGTAAATATGCCTTGATTTATTCTATGAGATCATCATTACCTGATATTAAAAGTATACAGACACCACAAACAAAAGAAAATTATAGAGAAGGCGATATATCACATCAGAAAAATGAATTTTAAAATCATATGAACATCTCAATATAGACAGAAAAGCATTTGACATTTTGTTGACCTACAAGATGCGTTTATGACTAAAAACAAAAATGCTTCATTCAAGTTGGTAATACAAGAAACATAGCTCAGCATACTAAAGTCCATCTATGGCAAACCCACAGCTAACTACATACTGAATGATGAAAAGCTTTCAGCTTTTCTTAAAAGGTCAAGAATAAGACAAGTTTGCCCACACTTATAACTTGCATTTAACTTAGTATTGGTAGTCCTAGCAATAGCAATCAGACAAGAAAAAGTCATAAAAGACATCCAAATTGGAAGACAAGAATTAAAATTGTCACTGTTTGCAGATGACATGATATATATTTCTCTACATAGAAAACCTTAAATACGCACCAAAAAGAAAAAAGAAAACAACAAAAAATTAAAAACCAAAAATAGTAGAGCTATTAAATGAATACACTAGAGTTGCAGAGGGCTTCCCAGGTGGCACTAATAATGAACTCACCTGCCAATTCAGAAAATGAAAAAGACTTGGGTTCTATCCCTGAGTAGGTTAGATCCTCTGAAGTTGGAAATGACAACTCACTCCAGTGTTCTTGCCTAGAAAATTCCATAGACAGAGGGATCCTGGTGGGCTATGGTCCATGGGGTCGCAAAAAGTCAGACACAGCTGAGTACAAAAGGTACTCCAAAGTCAGAGTTGCCAAATACAAGATTAATGTACATAAATTTATTGCTTTTCCACACACTAATAATGAACTATCACAAAGAGAAATCAAGAATATAATCCCATTTAAAATCACATCAAAAAGATTAAAATACCTAAGAATAGCTTTAACCAAGAAGGTGAAAAAGTTATATATACTCTGAAAACTATAAACATTGATGAATGAAATTGAAGATGATACAAATGGGAAGATATCCCATGTTCATGGATTAGAATATTTAATACGTTTAAAAAGTCCATACTGCCTGAAGCAATCTACAGATTTAATGCAATTTCTATCAAATAGCCATATAGCTATTACCAAACTAGAACAAATAATCACAAAAATTATGTCAAACTGTTAAAGACCCCCAAATAGCCAAAATAATCCTGAGGAAAAAAGAACAAATCTAGGGGTATCACACCCCTGACTTCAGAATACATAAAGCTATATTAATCAAAATAGTATAATGCTGACACTAAAACAGGCACATAGATCAATGGAACAAAACAGAAAGCGCAAAAACAAAACCATGTTCATGTGGTTGGTGGATCTGACAAAGGAAGCAGTAATAGACAATGGAGACAATCGCTTTAGTAAGCAGTGTTGGAAAAACTGGACAGCCGCATAAGGAAGGATGAAACTACAACATTTTCTCAAACAGTATATAAAAATAAACTCAAAATACATTAAAGATCTACATGAATATCAGAAACCCTAAAACTCCTAGAATAAAAGATAGGCAGTGTATTTTTTGACATGTCTTAGCAATATATTTTTGAATCTGTTTTCTTAGTCAAGGAGCGAAAGTAAAGATAAACAAATGGGACCTAATTTAACTTAAGTCTTTTCACAGCAAAGGAAACCATGACAACATGAAAAGACAACCTAGTGAATTGGAAGACACATTTGTGAATGATATGTCTAATAAAGGGTTAATATCCAGCATATATTATCAGTTCATACAACTCAATATCACAAAAACCTATCAACACAGTGAAATAATGGGCAGAAAACCTGAATATATTTTCCCCCCAATATAAGACATATGGACAGCCCTGAGGTGCATGAAAAGATGCTCAGCATCACTAATCATCATGGAAATACAAATCAAAACCTCAATGATATTCCAATTCACACTGTCAAGATGGCTATTGTCAAAAAGACAGCAGATAGCAAATGTTGGCAATAAAATGTTGAAAACAGTATGCTAATGCAGTACACCATTGTTTGGAATGTAAATGGGTGCAGCCACAATGGAAAACATTACAGAGGTTCCTCAAAAAGCTAAAAATAGAACTACCACATGAATTCTAACACTGAGTGGATAGCAGAAGAAAATGAAAACATTAATTAGAAAAGATCCATGCACCCTAACATTCATAACAGCATTATTTACAACAGCCAAGACATGAAAGCAACCCAAGTGTTCATCAAGAGATGAATGGGTAAAGAAGAAATAATATGCATATACACACACAAGAATATTACTCAGGTGTAAAAAAGAATGAAAATTTGCTATTTGCCTTCTCCAGCAGATCTTCCCAACCCAGGAATTGAACCAGGGTCTCCTGCATTGCAGGAAGATTCTTTACCTGCTGAGTTACCAGGGAAAGTGAAAGTGAAGTCACTCAGTTGTGTCCGACTCATTGCGACCCCATTGACTGTGGCCTACCAGGCTTGTCTATCCATGGGATTTTCCAGGCAAGAGTACTGGAGTGGATTGCATTACCAGGGAAGCCCTATGAAAAAAGAATGAAAATTTGCCATTTGTAACAACATGGATGGGCCTGGAGAATATTATGCTCAGTGAAAGAAGACAGAGAAATACAAAAACTGTGTGTTGTCTCATATCTGAAAAATAAAACAAACAAATACAACAAAATAGAAACAAACACATGATACAGAGGACAAACTAATGGTTACCAGTGGGGAGATGGGAGAGGGTAGGGTCTAGATAGGGGATAAGGCGATGCAAACTACTAGGTATAAAATACTTAAAGTATAAAAATGTAATGTACAATGCAAGGAATATAGTCAATATTGTATGATAACTTTAAATGAAGTATAATCTATAAAAATATTGAATCATTATGTTGTACACCTGAAAATAATGCAATACTGTAAGTCAACATAATTCAAAGGAAAAAGAATAAGAAAAATGAAATGTTTCATTTTATTTTCACTTATTTTTCCAGTCCTCTTCCTTTCTCTGTATAGATCTGACTTTCAAAGCTATATTATTTTTCTTTACATAATTTGCTTTAAACATTTCTTGCAAAGCAAGTCTTGTCAATAAATTCCCTTAAATTTGTTTGTCTGAGAAAATATTTCTCCATTTTTAAAATATAATTTCACAGGATGCAGAATTCTAAGTCTCTCTCTTTTTTTTTTCTCAAAGATTTAAATAATTCATTTCACTTTTTCTGCTTGCATTTTTCTGAGAAGTCAAATGTAATTCTTATCTCTGCTCTGTTATGTATAAGGTGTATTTTTGCGCTGGTTTCTTTCAGAAAGTTTTGCTTATTTTTGTTTTCTATAATTTGAATGCCAAGTATAGATTTTTTGGAGGGGAGCGGTGTTTGTTTGTCTGTTTGTTACATTTATCTGGTTTGGTATTTTTCCTGAATCTGTGACTTGATGTCTGACATAGATTTGGGGAAATTCTCAGCATTATTATTTCAAATATTTATTTTCTTCCTTTCTCTCTTCCCTGTTCTGAAAGTCTCATTACTTATGTTGCATCTTTTGTAGTTGCTCCACAGTCCTTGAATACTCTGTTTTTTTTTTCTTTGGTTTTTTTTTTTTTTTGTATTGGTTTTCCAGTCTCTGTTTCCTTAGCTTTCTAGATCCAGTGGTTGTTATTGAGAGATTCTCAAGCTCAGAAATTCTTTTCTCAAAAGTCTCCAGTCTACTAATAAGCCCATCAAAGGCATTCTTCATTCCTGTTATAGTGTTTTTGTTTTTCTCCAGTGTTTCTTTATTTTTCCCTAACATTTTCATTCTCTGATTACACTACCCATTCATTATTGCTTGATGTCTACTTTAGCCATTGGAACACTTAGAATATTAATCATAGTTGTTTTAAATTTCTGCTTGATAAGTCAATATCCCTGCCAGTTTGGTTTCTGATATTCTGATACTTGCCCTTAAAATTGTATTTATTGTCTTCTGATGTATCTTGCAATTTTTTCTTGATAGCTAGATATGGTATACTGGTTTTTAAAAAATGCTGGAAATAGGCTTCAGTAATGTGGTAGTGAGTTGTAAGGGAGAGGAGAAGCTCTCCATTGTTCTATGTTTAGGTCTAAGTCTTTTAGTGAGCCTATGCATCTGTGCAATGAACTTCACAGGGCTTTCTCTAAGGCACAGGATGGCTCATGTGAGCTGGAGTCCATTATTTCTTTTCCTCAGCTGAATTTGGCTCTGATAATACCTCAGCAGGTTGGGCTTTGTTTAATTTCTCCCGAGAACAGGCCTGTTAAGAAGAATAGAGTGTCCTGTTGTGACATGGGCTTCTTTTCCCGTGTCCCTGCTAGAAGCTCCAAGAGACATTTTTTTCCCGCCTGATACTCACCGTAGGAATCTAATGGAGCTTCCGACGGTAAAACTAATAATATCATGGGAGTCACACTACGACTGTCAAGAGTTGTCTACATTCAGCCTACAGGAACTTAATAATTATAGTTCAGATTTTCCTATCTCAGCACTGGTTTCCACAAGGCTTTCCACTTGTGAGTGTCTGCTCCAGGTAAGGCATGGCTCCCTACATTCATCTGCCCATCTCTCTAGTCCTGGAGGTAGTGGTTGGCATTGTGTCCTTCTCTCTCTGTGGATTTGAGAAGAGTTGTTGATTTTTCATTCTGTCCAGGTTTTTATTTATTGTTAGGACAGAGTATTGACTTTCAAGCTCCTTACATGTAGAACCAGAAACCAAAAATCCAGGATTTCATTTTGAAATAATGAAAATATCATAAAATGTTGGTGATGGTTGCATATTTCTGTGAATAGAATAAAGCCATAGGAATTACACACTTTAAATGGGTGATTTATATGTCATTGAGGTATATTTAATAAAGTTGTTTAAAAATATATGAATTATCACCAATAAATTATTTTGCATACCTTTGTCCTTAAACCTGTCTGTCTAGAGAATGTGCAAGCAATGTGATCTATGTTGAGCATTCACCTTTCTTCTGGCTATCTGCAGCCTCAATAGTTGGGCAGGTAGGCTGGTAATCACCAGATACCCATATGATGGACCGCAATAAAAACCCTAGAATCTTAGGCTCAGATGACTTCTTTTGTAGAAAATAGTTCATATATATATTTCCTTGTTTTTTTTTGTTGTTGTTGTTGTTGTTGTTGTTTTGCTGGAGCTATTAACTATGTCCTATCTTACTACACTAGGAGAGAACTTTTGAAAGCTTACATCTAGTTTCCTCCAGACTTCGCCCCATGCACAACAGTTTTCCCTTTGGTGATTTTGTTTTTTATCCATTTGCTATAATTAACCATAATTATGAGTCCAGTGACCTCTGAGCCTTATGTCTCTCCCAGCAAATCATGAAATCTGGCGCTGGTCTTGGGAACTCTTGACACGGTTGCCTAGTAAAGTTTTATGTCACAACCAGCAGCCCTCTTCCTTCTTATCTGAAATATGTGAGCCCCCAAATTGTAAAAGTATGGAAAAGGAGTGTGTAGAAAATTCAAACTCCTCACTGAAAATGATGAAGAGATTGAAAAAGTTGTACTATCTCTAAATATTGGATGGAGTATCTCAGCAATGCAGGTAGAAATATGGACTTTTTGGTGAGTGATGCTGTTAAAAAGAGTAAGTTATTTTGTTTAAAAAAACTTAACATGTATCTTCTGAAGTAGCTGACATGTAAAACATGTATATATGTAAAAGAATCTTAGAGGAAAAACTAAACTGCTTGTAATAATCAGAAAGCTAGTAGACAAGAGAAACAAGTTTTAAGTAGAATTTTATCGTAAGAGATTAAATAGACCTAATCCAGTTTTCAATTTTTAGCACAATTAGATGCTGGTGCAAGGGTCCATGCAAAATATCTTTTATATAAACTTTCTTAGAAATCCAAATGCTGCATATAGTTGAAAGTTAATTAGGAAGATAGACTGAAGAAAGATAAAGAGACATGTTTGAGTTTTGTAAATTCACTGAAAGAAATAATGGGAATATTTTAAAATATAGATTCATCAGGTGTTTAATAACTAGAACTAAAATTATTATGTGGAAAACATGCAGTATGTTATTTCTAGTATGATTTTCAAGTAGGAATTTCAAAAGTTCTCTAGTCTTCCAAGTCAACATGACATTTTTTAAAAAGAATAATTAACATATATAAATTTTTTTGCTTTCCTTACAGATAATATATGTAAAATTCTGGATTTTGAGATACTTCAATTTTCCAATTCTCATTCACTAATTCAATCACAATTATTCCAGTTAACAGAAATATAATACATTTTAGCAGAGTCTATGTTTATTTAGTTTTTGCTTCTCTAGCACAGAATTTCTAAGTGCATTGTCTCTGATGAAAGTACTAACTAAACAATGTTTGAGATAGAACCTATCTATATACCTATTTGTTTATATATAGAGAGAAAGCTGTCAATAAACAATGTTGGAGGCAGAATCTATTAAAATGCATATTAGAGAGAGAGACAGAAAGGGAGAGAGAGAGACAAGAGAGAGGTGAAGTTTCTCTAAAGAGACTTAAAAAGAAATTAGGCATGTGGTATTAATAAAGATACTTTCTCATAGAAGCATACTGAAGTGGAGCAATTTTGAAAGAGATGTAAAATAATAAACAAGGAGCGCAGTCAGAATTTAGGGCTTCCCTGGTGGCTTAGCGGTAAAGAATCTACCTGCAGTGCAGGAGATGCAGAGTCACAGGTTGGATCCCTGGGTCAGGAAGATACCTTGGAGGAGGAAATGACAACCCTTTACAGTATTCTTGGCTGGGAAGTTCCATGGACAGCAGGGTCTGGTGGGCTATCAGTCCATGGGGTCGCAAAGAGTCAGACACCACTTAGCAACTGCTGCTGCTGCTGCTGCTAAGTCTTAGCTTAGCTGCTGTGCCGCCAAGACTGAAGCTGCACACGCTTCAGTCGTGTCCGACTCTCTGCGACCCCATAGATGGCAGCCTACCAGGCTCCACCGTCCCTGGGATTCTCCAGGCAAGAACACTGGAGTGGGTTCCCATTTCTTTCTCCAATGAATGAAAGTGAAAAGTGAAAGTGAAGTCGCTCAGTCGTGTCCATTGCCACCCTATGGACTGTAGCTACCAGGATTCTCCATCCATGGGATTTTCCAGGTAAGAGTACTGAAGTGGGTTGCCATTTCCTTCTCCAGGAGATCTTTCCGACCAAGGGATTGAACCCAGGTCTCCTGAATTGCAGGCAGATTCTTAACCATCTGAGCCACCAGGGAAGCCCTTGAACAAAACAATAGCCTAGAGGTTAATGATGAAGCAACGGAAAGGTACACTACACAATATTATGAAAGGAAGGAGAGAGAAAGGACTTTAAAATGTTAAAATGCATGCAATAAGGGATGTACAGGCAATGTAGCACTCCTGCTGCTGCTGCTGCTGCTAAGTCGCTTCAGTCGTGTCTGACTCTGTGCAACCCCCATAGACAGCAGCCTACCAGAATCCCCATCCTCGGAATTCTCCAGGCAAGGACACTGGAGTGGGTTGCCAATTGCCTTCTCCAAATGTAGCACTAGGAAGGAATAAATAAATAAATATTTATTTATTATTTATACACAACTTACATATTATTTATGTTTATATATTTATTTGTTTATATATGAGTATATATACATATATACACATACATATGTGTTAGTCACTCAGCCATGTCCAACTCTTTTGCGACCCCATGGACTGTAATCTGTCTTGCTCCTCTGTCCATGGAATTCTCTAGGCAAGAATAATGGAGTGGGTTGGCATTCCCTTCTCCAGACACATACACATATCCAGGTATAAAATTACATATGATTATATAATTTTATATATAGTTTTATATATGTAATATGTTATGTATTACATACACACATATTTTAGAGTTATGGTTAACACCAAAACAAAAAGAATTTGACAAAAAAAGCATGCATCAATTTTGAGAGTTGGTTCTTATCACAGTTAAAGAAAATTAATGATTTAAGCTTAGGTAACTTTAATAAAATGCTGAGTAAGAATGTAGGAAATGGTTGAAAATTGTTACAAATGTCTTAACTGCTGTTTTAAAGAAATGAAGATGCGATTATACAGTTCTTTAATTTCAAAGAGAATAATTGGGAAATAAAAGTTGAAGAAACGTCTGATAAAACAAATTGCAAATAGGCAAAGCTCTCTAAAAAGCCATTTGCTATGAAATGTTACAACTTTGAGATGAGCATAATGATCATTAAAGATTAACAATTAAAAAAAACACATTTCCCCCCTTAATCCAGAGTTTATAACAAAAAGTAAAAGCTTAATGGAAGCTATATAAAAATAAATGTCAACTCAAATTTAGGAACTTTAAGAATAAAATGTAAAACAAACTCAAATACAAGATTCAGCAAAGCAGTTCATATTATTTTTAAAAATTATTACCATTTTAATGATTTTTTTTTCAGTCAGGATATGGTTTGTGTATAGGGTAGGAGCTGATAAGGTGTTTGAACATATATGCAATATAAGTTCTGATATATTATTTCAAGTAAGCATAATTATAATTAAGATTAATTTTATTTGTACATAAACAACATATATTTTAAGTCACAAAATACAGGTGGAGAGTGTTCCTGCTCATTGCAATAAACCTCAAATAAAAAAAGACAGAAATCATTCTATTATAATTTCTGAAAAATATACCACCTATCTATCTATTCTAAGGTATTTCAGCCTATATAAATACATTCATCTGTCATCAAATATCCATTTTTCTATGTCCTGGCATCAGTGGAGATTGTCAGTTAGGTACTCAGTGTTAAATTATTCATTCAATAACAAAATTGAAAATAAGTTAGCATGTATTTTTCAAGTTTTATTTAGTGTTCTATAAATTTAATTTAAGGTGTTAACAATAAATTGTACATAATGGAAATTTCCTTAAGATGGGATTGAAATATTCCCATTTAAAGAAGTTTAAATGACAAAATCATGAAAGCTAAACTGGACTTCCATTCATGGAAATTGCATGTCATTAAACATGCTGAGGTGACTGAATTAAAAGATGCATTTTTAATGAAGACACCAAAGTTGTAGTTAAGTAGAGATTTAGAAAACTCAGAATCTGAATGGTAGGATGCATGGGTTGCTGTTTTATTTTTTTTTTAGCATGTCAAGCATTAATCTAATTTGCCAAAACACCTAATAATACCACACAAATTTTAAAATCTGTTGCAGTGTTGCCATCTGATCTGATTGTTATAATGACTGCTGTAAAATTATCTTTTATAAATGGTCTGAAAGAATATTCTTTCTATTATATATGTATTTTATTGTATCATCCTGTACAAAATTTAATATTATAGAATGATATTTAATTAAACATATTTTGGTGCAGTTATAACATCCCTATATCTATTAAGTAAGTGAATTGCCCAACAAAATAGCCCAAGAACCTCTTTCTTTTTCAGCTAGAAATTCCTCTACCTCCAGTCCCCTCCATACTGAAAACATTGTTGACTGTTCCAAAGTGGTGATTAATTCGGGAGATAGTGACAGATGAAGATGATGATGGAAATACTGGAAGACTGCATTCATGCATTCTTTTTTTTTTGAAATCATCATCCAGATACGCAAAAACTCTAGTAACTCCACAATCCATCAGCTCTCCACAGTCCACCATATTTATTCCCCTCTGTGAACACTCTTGTATCTTCTCTGCCTGATTTATTCCCTATCCTATAAACTCATCATTCCCCTAGAGTTAACACCTGGGTCTCAACACCTATCCTCAGAGCCATTGCTTTCCCTACCACCTCACATCCTATTTACAAGAGAATCAGCCCCTCAAGCATAGGTGTTATGAACAGTTGCTGGAAGCTTGGGGCAACCCCACCAGAATGTTAGAGCCATAATAAGGAAAAATGGATTTTGTGGTATCCGAATCACTGTGCAATGCATTACTTCTAAATACAACTGTAAATGATAGTTTCTGTAGGTCTTCCAATTACTCTATTTTGCTTCAGGTAGTTTTTTTTTTTTTTTTTTTTTACTTAAAATAGTTGAAATGGACCAACCTAGGGGATTAAACCAGAGGAGGCAATAGCAACCCACTCCAGTACTCATGCCTGGAAAATCCCATGGACAGAGGAGCCTGGTAGCTGCAGTCCATGGGGTTGCGATGAGTCGGCATGATTGAGCGACTTCACTTTGACTTTTCATTTTCATGCATTGGAGAAGGAAATGGCAACCCACTCCAGTGTTCTTGCCTGGAGAATCCCAGGGATGGCGGAGCCTGGTGGGCTGCTGTCTCTGGGGTCGCACAGAGTTGGACACAACTGAAGTGACTTAGCAGCAGCAGCAGGGGATTAAACATGAATTATATATGACACTTTTGTAGACAAAATGTCTACATTTCAGAAAAAATATTTTTAAAAATTCTGTTTTTTAGGATGATATGCTTCTACTGCATTCCAGATGTTTCCTTGCTGTTGACAGCTCTCAATTACTGTATCACTCATGGCATTTTCCCCCTTTTTCTTCCTCCATTTCAGTGGACTTGGGGAGAATAAGTTGGACATGTTCAACTGTCTCAAATCATATTTTTAAAAGTTTGCATAGAGCATGCCTTCAGCATGCTGCTTCTCCAGGTGCTAAGTAGTAGTTGGTCATATTCTCCTCTATACCCCACCCTCCCCCGACACAGACCCCTAATTAAGCTATGTTTTCAACTTCTGTCTTATTAGTACTCAGGTTACTATTTTTGCTTCCAAACACTTCAGTAATTATCTTATGTCTCAATAAGTAGTTTAAAGTAAATAGAATGAATCAGTTCAGTTCAGTCACAAATAATAAATAGAACACACAGAAATATGTAGAATAAATACTTCAGATTCAAGTAAAAAAAAGAACAATGATAAATATTGAGTCCTTTAATGACCCCCAAAAGAGTTTCAGAGTTAAGGAACTCTAAGATACATAACAAAAGATAGCAATTTTGGGGAAAAGACACAGACAGGGGGACTTGATAGAGCTAGAATATATGTCTTTGAGTCTTGTGCACTACAGCATTTTGACCTTAGTGTGAGGGGCTAATTTGGGGCTAGAGGGCATTTATCCTGGCGCTATTGGCTTTTAACTCCTGTGGAGTTGGCAAGAGGCTTCAGAATACAGGTGTCTTGGCAGATGATAGCTACAAGGGAGGATTAGCAACAAAAGCTTGAGCCACATGGGCCTCAATAGAAGCACGGCTGGCCTTAACCAAATTCAGGGGACTTGAGGACACAGGCTGCTGCAGCTTTATCTTAAACTACACTTATAGTATATATGCTGGCAGCCAGGGCTTTACCAGGTGCTTTGGCAGATGCTGGCAAATCACAGAAGCCTCAGTAATCAGGCACAGCTGAGGCAAATATACGATTATAGGAAAAGAGTGTCTTCATAGGCCTTTCAGTCACTGGTTGGCAGCACAATATTTGCTACCTTAAAACTCTGCGGCCGCTATGTTCCACATATATTAGCAGCACTAGGGAGGTTCTAGCTTTAAATTGTGAGTTCCAGACCTGAGAAAATGGCACTGGATTGGGCTCTCCTATTTCATTTAACTCTTCTAGAATGAAGTGAAGTGAAGTGAAAGTCACCCAGTCCTGTCTGACTCTTTGCAACCCCATGGACTGTAGCCCACCAGGCGCCTCTGTCCATGGGATTTCTTCTAGAATAGATGAACAAAATGAGATAATGGGAAAAACACACGCATACAAAAACAAACACAAAACAACCAAAATACTAGACACTTAGCCCGCTATTGCAGAAAATGCAGCAACAAGGAAATGCTATTCAAAGTTAGTAATATAAAAGCAAAAAGAAGACATGTTGATTTTTATTAGCCCCCTAGGGGCTTTGCTTCAAAAACATCAACAGCAGTTTTACCTGTAGAGTACATCATTTTAGCCGAAACCAAAGTGGGAAACTAAGAATTTTCTAGGAAGTAGGCTTCTTAGGCTTAGGAGAATGCATTTAAATAAACAGAAATGATTCAGAAACAAAAATGCATGTTTCTGTGAGAGCATGGTCTCTACATCACCAGATGGAATATATACTGAAATCAGTATTGGCACAAAAACACACGGCTTGAAGGGGAAATAACAACGTGGTAACTACAGCTCCATGATTAATCACTTGATAGGGATGAATTTTAGTTCAGAAGAGTTTGGAGACATGATTCAGAATGAGTTTCTCCAGATCATTCCAGGAAGACCATTGTCAAGATTTATAACATCCCTAATAGCTTAGCTGGTAAAGAATCTGCTTGCAGTGTGGGAGACCTGGGTTGAATCCCTGGATTGGGAAGAGTTCTGGCCTGGAGAATTCCAGTCCATGGGGTCACAAAGACTCAGACACGACTGAGTGACTTTCACTTTCACTTCCCCCTTAATGACAAACCTCCACTATGGTTTCTACAACATGAAAAAATGAGTTATGTGAACAAAATTTTGCCAGGGCTAATCTCCTAGAGAGATTTCTGTTCTACATTTGGTGAGATTAGATCCTGTGTTTTGAAATATTAAGTTCTCTTTGTACTCTATAAAAGTAAGATATGTTAAGATAGTACAACTCCAAAGGCTCTAAGACCCACATCTATTTCCAAGAGAGTTCTAGTTATAACTACTGAAGGAACAAAACTCAGATATTAACATCCATCTATCTGCTGCTGCTGCTGCTAAGTCACTTCAGTCGTGTCCGACTCTGTGCGACCCCCATAGACGGTAGCCCATCTGAGACTGAATAAAATATAAGGTTGGAAGGGTGAGATTTTACAGTAATGTATTTGAAATATAGTATTGCAAGGACAAAGAGAATTTTATTTTGGACTTTAATTTCTCTGAGTTTTAAGATTTTAAGCTTTGAATTTATGATAACATTTAATCTTCAAGATTTTAATTTTCCTTTGGAAATTCATAACAGAAATTATATTCAAATTTAGGTCATCTCTTGGTTGCTGGCATTTTGTTGCAGTAGCTATGTATTTTTTTTTTTTGGCATATGCTGTCTTCAATTTCATGGGAGGGCTTAGATGGTTTATATTGGACTAAGTGAATACACAATATTTGCAGTGAGAAACAGAATAAAGAATGTCTATTTAGCCTTAGTAAAGTGAAGGCTTGCAGTTGATCCAATTAATGTATCTTTATCTACTTGCCTCCTTTGGTGATGCCAGACAGCTAACAAAAGTATAATGGTTTTGATTGGAGCCCAGATCATAAATGTGGGAGCAGAACTGTCCAAAAATACTTTCCATCTTTTCCCCAAAGAAAAAATAATCAAAACCCTGCTTGACTATGGACTTAATGGCGATGCTCAGCTAGTTAAAAGAACAACAGAAACAAAAGCAAACAAAACTTTGCCATATTAGGGTGATGACATCAGTGGGAACCCTTGATGAAAGTGAAAGAGGAGAGTGAAAAATTTGACTTAAAGCTCAACATTCAGAAAACTAAGATCATGGCATTCGGTCCCATCACTTCATGTCAAATAGATGGGGAAACAATGGAAACAGTGAGAGACTTTATTTTGGGGGCTCCAGAATCACTCCAGATGGTGACTGCAGCCATGAAATTAAAAGACACTTGCTCCTTGGAAGGAAACTTATGACCAACCTAGACAGCATATTAAAAAGCAGAGACATTACTTTGCCAGCAAAGGTCCGTCTAGTCAGAGCTATAGTTTTTCCAGTAGTCATGTATGGATGAGAGAGTTGGACTATAAAGAAAGCTGAGTGCCAAAGAATTGATGCTTCTGAACTGTGGTGTTGGAGAAGACTCTTGATTATCTCTTGGACTGCAAGGAGATCCAACCAGTCCATCCTAAAAGAGGTAAGTCCTGGGTGTTCATTGGAAGGACTGATGCTGAAACTGAAACTCCAATATTTTGGCCACCTGATGCAAAGAGCTGACTCACTGGAAAAGACCCTGATGCTGGGAAAGATTGAAGGCAGGAGGAGAAGAGGACGATAGAGGATGACATGGTTGGATGGCATTACCAACTCAGTGGACAAGAGTTTGAGTAAACTCTGGGAGTTGGTGATAGACAGGGAGGCCTGGTGTGCTGCAGTTCATGGGGTCACAAAGAATCAGTCAGACACAACTGAGCAACTGAACTGAACTGAACTGAATCAGTGGGAACATACCTTCTCTTTCCCAAGGTTTTCTGCCTGTGTAGAGACATCAATAACCATGAAACTCTTGGCCTTTGTCTAGATCAATGGAGATACCATGATTATGATGAATAATTTTTGAAATAATAATTCTGACATAATCAGCATGTCCTATTTTCATTTTAGAAGTGAAATTCTCACAAGGAAAAGACATTCCATTTTGCTGAGGATTTTTATTTCCGTTTCATAAATCTAATGTGGGCTGGTCACTATTTTTCCCCTCATCTAAACTTCCCTCCAGGTTTCATTTTAGATGGACTAGCCTCTTATACCACAGGATATTTGATGGCAGGAGTGTCTATGTACTTCTGGGGTTCAGCACCCCCTTGACTGTGAGACTAACATAAATGCCCCAATTTATAATTTACCAACTATAAAGCTAATATTTTGAGCTCTAATGCCGTAGTCTTTGTCTTTTTCTCAAAATTTTCAGAACCCAAGTTGTAATTAAAACTATAATTTTTTAGTTGCCTTTAAAAACACAAATTTTTTTTATAACTCAAAACACTAAGTTTAGGTTGCTAAAAACCTGCTCTAATTCTACAATTCTTTCCATGTGGAAAGCCAGCAGAAAAGGCAACTTTAGCTGCGGGCTGTTTCTTCAAAAACACATGGTAGCTGTGAGCAAAATTCACTTTCATTTAAATCAGCGTACCTCAGAATCTAGGGAGTGATGTGATCAGATTATGCAGACATGGAAAAAATATTAGTCCATATTTAAATAGATATGAGTAATTCTGATTGTAGGTACTAACTTACGCTGATACTGTTTTTATTCATGGTGAATGAAAAATTCACCATGAATAAAATTTATTCATGGAGAAAGAATTGGTTAGAACTATCATACTGGAAATTTTGGTTGAATATATTATCTGTAAATTGTTTATATAATTATTCAAGACATAAGATTTTTTGTTGTTATTTAGTGATGTTTTGGAAGGTCCAGAGAAGGAGTGTGAAACTTTTTTTTTTTCTTTTTATATGATGCAAAGTGGAATATGTGGTAAGGATAAAATCCCTCTAGGGTTTTTGGAATGCAGACCGATAATGAAAGCATGGAGCCTAGTTTATGAGTTAGAAGGATAATTGTACTATGGAAATAATAGGAGCACAAGTGGGAAAATGAAAAATATAGAAACCTTGTGTGCCTAAGGAAAGGCATTGACATTTTCAAATGATATTTGATAATGCCATTTCTGTAAATATGTTTTAAGTACAGAAACCTTTTGCATGAGAAACCTGTGGAAAGTTTTTCTTGGGAAGTCTTTAGAGACAACTAAGTAGTCTTTAAAAAAATAATGCTGGTTTTCACTTTATAGAATGGATATCCTGATATTCTAATGTATACTGAGGCAAAATATCACTTTGGGTTCAAATAACTTTTACATTTTTCCATATATTTCTTATTCTCTAACAGGACTCAAGTTTTTATTTTGGGGGTATGAATTTGACTGTGGTGCTGAATTCTTTCCAAGTAGGTCTTGCACATCATGGACTCTGTGTACATGGAACAAGGTATATTTTGTAGTAATAATTTTGTATCTCTCTTTTCTTGTGCTTCATTGAGGACAAAGGAAAAAGTAATGGAGATATTCATGGTTTAAAGTTGAATTGGTCTGTCATTTACTACCTTTGCAATTTGATTAAGTTATTTAAGCTTCCTAAATTTAGCTTTACCATTTATGAAATGATAGTCGTACTGATATATTTTATAGGGTTGTTAAGGATTGTATCTGGCATCTCATATGAACAAAAAGTAGGCAAATAAATACTAGATTTCTTTCTCCTCGCTCATAATCCTTTACTGAAAGAACAGTGTCTAATTCATTTCCAACTTGTCATGTTCTATATAATGCCACTTGCTAAGATAGTCATATAAACATGTGATTGTTGTTAAGTGGGGCATTTTTAGTTAATAATTTTTGAAACTATCTAAATGTGTTGTTGTAGAATACCAATGTGGTCTCTCAATTTCCAAGTGGATCTCACATAATAAGAGACATTTTTCTGTCCGTGAGATGTTTCTTTGTGCTTCTTTGAACTGTGATTTGTCAGTCTCCTCTGTCTATGGGACTTTTCAGGCAAGAATATTGGAATGAGTTGCATTTCTCCTCTAAGAGATCTTCCCAACTCAGAGATCTAATCTGCGTCACCTGTGTCTCCTGCATTGGAATCATATTGATTACCTGCTAAGCCACCTGGGAAGCCAGGAGACATTTTCAGAGGTAAGTAATTTACCATTTGTGCCCAAACTATCCAGTGAGCATCAAAATACCTAAGCACACAGTGAGAAAACACTGTGAAAATATGCTATCTTTAACTTTTGGCTGTACACCAAAAAACACTTTGAACTATGATTCTCTTTCCATTTAAAAAGTTCTGTGACCTTAGATAAGTCATTAACCTCTTTATGTATCACTTGTAATGTATCTTTTAATTCTATAAAAGTGGTTGGTTAAAATAATCTGCATATATTCATTTAGCTCAAATACAGAACAAAATGGAACAGATACAATAAACATTTAAGCATGGATTTGGAATTTCCTAAATCTCAAACCCCGTTTCCCACATTCTGGGCAGTGGTACCTAATGTCTTCACCAGAGCACTCAGGATCACCCAAATTCTGAATTTTTTTTCTTTATTCTGAGCAAGAAGCTAATTAGAAATCCATACATAAAATTTATTTAGTTCATAATCAAGTTCTCATACCTTTGTTTTGAACTTGTGATCTAAGCATTGTATTCTCAAATTTCTGCTTTCATGCTGCTAAGAATTTCTTTTGGGTCTTCAAGTTTGCATTTCATTTTCTTTGATCCTAGGTTTCAGAATCCTGGCCACCTTACACTTTTGCTCATATAACAACGTAGACATATATCTGTCTACCTTCCTAAACTGATTTTTTTTTTCCTGCAAGAAGTCCCACACAATAAAGAGAGCTTGCAAGTAATTTCCATTTCACCTAACTGTTGAGTCTAAATTGCTGTTAAAATGCTTAAAAATAATAATCTCTCTCTGTAGTACCAAATAGTATAGTAGAATAGTTCATGATTAAGATTCACATGGGGTGTGTGTGTGTGTGTGTGTGTGTGTGTGTTGTGAAGACAGATAATGGAATTAAGAACACATCCAAGTGATATTGAGCTGGGTCAAGCTGATCTCATCTTAGAAGCCTAAACTAGAATTTAGAATAACCTTGACAAATTAGAGAAGTCATCCATCAAAAATAGCATGAAATTTAATAGTGACAAGTGCAGGGTAGTACATAGGGGAAATAGACTAAGGATACATACAAGAGGCACAGAAATGACTCTAAGCAATCGTGAAAAAAAAAATGTGGAAACTATAGGGGAGAGAAGCTAAAACTTAATCAGCATTAAACTGTTTTTAATTTTCAAGAGCTGATATGACACTTAGATACACAGTATTATAAGAGCTATCATAGCAAAGCAGAGAAGTAATCTTTTGGCTCTGTGAAAATCTGAGGATAATCCTCTTCTAAATTTTGCCAGTAGTGAGAACTTTATTCCTGAATTATGTTTGTTTGCTCTTATAATTATTTACTGAGACCTACTGTTTAGAGTGTGAATTGCTATAGACTATCATTTGATACTTCTTTCTAATTACCACGCATGCTAAAAGTCGCTTCAGTTGTGTCCGACTCTACAACTCTACAGACTATAGCTCACCAGGATCCCCTGTCCTTGGGATTCTCCAGGCAGTAATACTGGAGTGGGTTGCCATGCCCTTCTTCAGGGATTCTTTCCAACCCAGGGATCGAATCCACGTCTCTTATGTCTCCTGCTTTGGCAGGTGGGTTCTTTACCATTAGCCCCACTTGGGAAGCATGTACTTGTAAATATCTCCTGTATCACATTTTATAATTGTATTGTATTCTGTATTGGACATATATCACACTTTGTCTGTCTTGCATCTCTTAATTTAGAAATTGTTCTGTCTGTTTTAATGAGATTGTTAAATTAGTCACACATTCACACCTTGACTGTCACTACACAATCAGGAAGAGTGAGTGACTGAAGGATGGGCATGTAATGAAAGATAAGCTGTTTCCAAGACATACCAGGGCTCTTGTCAGGGTTAGGAAGAAACAGGTCTTCCCTTTTCTCTGAAACTTCACAGTAAAACTGTAGGGTAGCCTAAAAATGTGTTGACCCTCTTGGCTTTTCTGTGCAGAAAACTAGCTTAAGCTTTAATTAATGTTAAGAAAATAAGAGTTCAATCTTGGATATAATGAAACATAATTTTGATGATATCACTTAAGCCTTTGAATCATGCTGTTGTTGTTCCATCACTAAGTTGTGTCTGACTCTTTGCGACCCCATGGACTGGAGCACACCAGGCATCCCTGTCCCTCGCTATCTCCCAGAGTTTGCCCAAACTCATGCCCATTAAATCGGCAAACTCTGGATCATAATGGACTGAAATAACTGCCAAAAATGGACTTTTAAGGTGAATTAACTAGTAATTTTGTGTTATTATTTTGGTTTTTGTTTAAGCTAATTTGATTTGAATTTATGTTATTTGCAACCAAGGATTTAGACTAACACATTCATTGGTGATTATTCTAATAGAGACATAGTATAAGATCTGATTATGAGGTTCTCCTCATTTCTTCACCACCAAAAGAATGGGTATTTTTACACATAGTGTTATGAGAAAGAGGCAGATCTATAGCAAAATGAACAAAATGTATTAGGTAAGACCTTGTCATATAATCTGCCTGCAATGTGGGAGACGGGGCTTGATCCTCAGGTCGAGAAGATTCTCTGGAGAAGGGAATGGCTACCCACTACAATATTCTTGCCTGGAGATTTCCACAGGGGAGCCTGGTGGACTACAGTCCATGGGGGTTGCAGAGTCAGACATGACTGAGCAACTAAAACTTTCCTCTCATATCTTAAATGTTAATCTTGTTTACTTTGAATTTTAATGTCTGAGCTTTCAAGATGACACAGCAGTAAAAGAATCTGCCTACCAATGTAGAAGATGGAAGATCCTTGGGTCAGGAAGATCTCCTTGAGTGGGAAATGTCAACCCACTCCAGTATTCTTGCCTGTAAAATTACATGGACAGTGGAGCTGGGGGGCTTCACTCCATTGGCTCACAGAGTCAGACACGACTGAGCACATCAGTGTTAATGTCTAGGATTTAGACCAAGTTGTGAAAATATCACAGTGGTGATATTGAGTGCCAACATGATATTTATCAAATGAAAAGTGTGATGGTTAATTTTATGTATCAACTTACCTCGGACACAGGGTGCTGAGGCATTTGTGTAAATATTATTTCTGGGTGTAACTGGAAGTGTGTTTCTGGATGGTTTTAATGTTTTAATCAGCAGATTGAGTAGATTCCCCTCTGTGATGGTTAATTTTGTATGTCAATTTGACAAGCCATGTGGTGACCAGATTAAATATTATGTCTGGTGTTTCCAGATGAGATTAGCATTTGAATCAGTGAATTCTGTAAAACAGATAGTCTTCCCCAATGTGGGCAGGCATTGTCTAATCCCTTGAGGTGCTCAAGAGAACTAAAAACAGAGGAAGAGAAAATATTTCCTCTTTCTGCCTGCCTGATTGAGCTGAGACATCTGTCTTTTCTTGTCTTGGACTGAGATTAATACTATCAGCTTCTCAATTCCCAGGCCTTCAAACTTGAACTGGAACTATATTACTGATTTTCCTTAGTCTTCAGTTTGCCGAGAGCAAGCATACTATGGGACTTCTTGGCCTCCGTAATTGTATAAATGCATAATAAATCAGTCTCTCTCTTTCTCTCTCTCTCAGTTCCATTTAATACACTCTCCTCATGTCAGTGGACATCATCAATTCTATTGAAGGTCTGAGTAAAACGTAAGTTTCATTAAGGAAGAATTTTCTTTCTCCATCTGACTGTTTTCAATCTAGATATTAGCCTTCTCCTGCCTCCTGGGCTTGATTTGGACCTTACATCTTGGGCGCTCCTGATTTAGGCCTTTGGTCTCAAACTGGAACTCCACCTTCAGATCTTCTGGGTCTCCAACTTATTGACTGCAGACATTGGGACTTCTTATTTACCATAACTGCGTAAGTTAGTTACTTACAATAAATCATTATCTACCTATCTATCTATTCTGTTGATTCTATTTCTCTAGAGAACCTAAACTAATACAAATTTTCACAGCACTGTCTAGTAGAACTTCTGTGATGATGGGAATGTTGTTGACCTGTGTTGTCCAGTAGACTAAGTCATTAATCACATATGCCTACTGGGTACTTAAAATATGAGTAATATGACTAAGATGCATAGCTTAAAATTATATCTTGTGTTACTTAATTTGAATTTAAATAGTCACACAGTGTTAGTTTCTACAGCTCTAGGAACAAGCCATAGTTTGTTGTATTCTTTGTATTCTTGTATTTTACTTTCCACACTTATTTCTTTCTATTCTCCCATATTCTTTTAGTATTTGTTTGCTTCTTCAGTTCAGTTCAGTTCAGTCGCTCAGTCATGTCTGACTCTTTGCGACCCCATGAATCGCAGCACGCCAGGTCTCCCTGTCCATCACCAACTCCCGGAGTTCACTGAGATTCACGTCCACTGAGTCCGTGATGCCATCCAGCCAGCTCATCCTCGGTCATCCCCTTCTCCTCAAGCCCCCAATCCCTCCCAGCATCAGGGTCTTTTCCAGTGAGTCAACTCTTCACATGAGGTGGCCAAAGTACTACAGCTTCAGCTTTAGCATCATTCCCTCCAAAGAAATCCCAGGATTGATCTCTTTCAGAATGGACTGGTTGGATCTCCTTGCAGTCCAAGGGACTCTCAAGAGTCTTCTCCAACACCACAGTTCAAAAGCATCAATTCTTCTGCACTCAGCCTTTTTCACAGTCCAACTCTCACATCCATACATGACCACAGGAAAAACCATAGCCTTGACTAGGCGGACCTTAGTCGGCAAAGTAATGTCTCTGCTTTTGAATATACTATCTTGGTTGGTGATAACTTTTCTTCCAAGGAGTAAGCGTCTTTTAATTTCATGGCTGCAATCACCATCTGCAGTGATTTTGGAGCCCCCAAAAATAAAGTCTGACACTGTTTCTACTGTTTCCCCATCTATTTCCCATGAAGTGATGGGACCAGATGCCTTATTATTCTATTTTTTTTTAATTTTTTTATTTTATGAAGGATGTCCCTTAGAGATGTAGGTTAGTGATTCATGTTAGCTATTGAAATTATAAAATAGCTTAAAATCCCACTAGGAATCAAGAAGTATCATAGAGTTCTTCACAATTCCTTATTACAGCTATTTAGCATCCAAGACAGCTCCTTTTGTGGCTTCCCTGGTAGCTCAACTGGTGAAGAATCTGCCTGCAATGCAGGAGACCCAGTTTGATTCCTGGGTGAGGAAGATCCACTGGAGAAGAGATAGACTACCCACTCTAACATTCTTGGGCTTCCCTGGTGGCTCAGCTGGTAAAGAATCTGCCTTCAATGTGGGAGACTTGGGTTCGATCCCTGTGTTGGGACGATCTCCTGGAGAAGGGAACAGCTACCCACTCCAGTATTCTGGCCTGGAGAATTCCACAGACTGTAGAGTCTGTGGGGTTTCAAAGAGTTACCTACTCCAGTATTCTAGCCTAGAGAATTCCATGGATTGTATAGTCTATGGGGTTGCAAATAGTCAAATACAACTGAGCTACTTTCAGTTTTCATAGCTCCTTTCATGGGATCAATCTGGATCAAAATTGGGTCCTTAGTTGGTTTCAGCATTGTTAGCCTGACCTAGCTCATTTCATGGACCTATGCAATATCCCTAACATAAATTATATTAAATACTAGTATAAATACTAAGAACTGTGTCTGACTCTTGTGACCCCATGGACTGTAGCCTGCCAGTCTCCTCAGTCCGTGGGATTCTCCAGGCAAGAATACTGGAGTGGGTAACCATATCCTTCTCCAGGGGATCTTCCCAACCCAGGGATCGAACCCAGGTCTCCCGCATTGCAGGCGGATTCTTTTCCAGCTGAGCTATCAGGGATGCCCTAGTACAAATATTAAGAACCTTCTAAAACAAGGGACTACAAAAATACTAAAAAACAGTTGTGTATGCTTTAATAAATAGACTGTAATCATTTCTATTTATTCCAAAACTTTGTGCTGTTGAAAAACATCAGGGATAGTTAACAGTGATCAACAGTGGTTATGTATGTAGAGTAAAATCACTAAAATAACTTTCACTGAGTTCTGTTTTATTTATTTTATCTATTCCCATGTAGTTTGTATTTTCCCAACTCATATGTAGATAAAACCTAAATCTAAATCTAATTTTTTATAAGTGCTAAATTTTTAGCTTGAATGGTTAATAATACTTAGAACTATTTATTAAAGAAAATAATGCCTAAAAAATGATACAAGGAGGGAAGATAAGTGAATCCATATTTATATACATTAAGCCAGAAGGTAGTCAGAATGGATATACTCATTCCTTCAGCAAATATATGTTGAATGATTAATATATTTCAACTCTTTTCTAGTTGCTGAAAATTCAGTCAATAAGTTAAAGTCCCTGCATTTTTTCAGGTTACATTCCAGTTGGGGGAAAAGAAAAAAAAACAAATACACAAGTAAACAACTGAATTAAATAATGCATAAATTCAAGTTTACAAAGGGCACAAAAAAAATAAAACAGGTAGATGTTCAAGGAGTGAGTAGATGGATTGGGGGTAGAGAAGCAGAAGAGAGTCAGTAAATGACTCCTGGGAATGGCACATATAAGCAAAACCCTTGGTAAAGTAAGTAAATTACTTACCTGCTGCTCATAGAAAGGAGTGTTCCAAGTATAAAACACTCCACATACAAAATCCATGTGGCAGGTATGAAATTGTTTTGAATAAATAGGTCAATATCTTTTATTATTTTATTTATTTATTTATTTTAAATAAAGCCCTTTTTCAATATCAGTGTCTAAAAGTTGGAAGTTATCTCCAGAATATTTCCACTTAACTTTGGTCATTCAAAAAGCTACTGCTTTGCATATTAGCTGCTATTAAACTCTTGGGTTATATGATCTTATATGAAGTATAAGACTTCTCTGGTGATCCAATGGTTAGGACATCTGTGCTCCCACTGCAAGGGGCATAGGTTCAATCCCTGGTCCTGGAGCTAAGATCCTTCATGCTGTGCAGCCAAAAACAATAAATAAATAAGGTAGGATGAATGTTTGCTTGTTTGGGGGAAATGCAAGAAAAGGAATCATCCCTTTTATAGTGTAAGAAAGTGTGATGGCCACATATCTTAGATCATTTAGATCCAATCATTGTAGAGATAGAAATTATACTACCTAACATCACAAAATCATTTTTACTCTGTATATTGCAATTTCATATTTTAAAATGAGAGGATGCTTGTCACATTGCCACTTGGTTTATTCATGTAAAAAATGCAGAAACAGCTCATCTTGAGATTGTAAATTTCTGAACATTTGTGAACTTCTTTTCAACATTTATATACCTTCATCAGTATAAGTTAAAATTCTAGCTATAAGGTATTTGAGATATAATAGGATAAAATAATATATCATACATAACTCGAAAGGATAGTGAGTGTTTTGTAACCAGTAGCAAAATGCCGATAAAAATGCATTTAAAGGCAGCAAATATTGTTATGTCATCACATATATGCTCTCTATATATACACATATATGTTTATAAATAATACTATATACTGTATATTATACTAAATATATAACAAACCCAAGAATTCTTAACATCTCTGCAACACAGATAGCTGACCTCATATTTAAAATGCTAGTGAGCATGGAGAATGACAATCAATGCTTCCAGAACTCAATAAGCCAATTTTCTTTCACAATGGTCTACATTTTCACCAGGCCATGAAATTTCTTTTTCTAGGTCGATTTGCTGCAAGAGTCAATTTGCTATGAGAGTCAATTTAGCATAGATTTTAAAATTTTTAGTCCTGAGTATCTATAATGACTATGTATTTCAAATGTTTAGATACTTTACTTAAATTTAATATTTTAAAAAAGAAATATAAATATTTCTATTAACCATGTGAAATCCCAGTAAATTTATCCATGGTTGGAAAAATTTGACCCAATAATTTTCCTACTCTATGTTAAAAACTTTTGCCACAATTAAACCTTGGTTTTTTTTTTTTTTTTCAGCCTTGAGGGATAATTAACAAATTTGTAATATTTAAAGTGTACATTGTGATGATTTAATATATGTATATATTGTGAAAAGATTGGCCCGTCTAATTATATTCTCACCTTAAAACTGCTGATGAAGTTTGTTTTTCCTAGCGGAATGAAAAAGTCATAAACATCACATTCAGAGTAAGAACATTTATTTAAAATTGGTGAAAAAAGTCCTAAAGTGCAAGCTAACTGCGATTTCCTCTGTGAAACATATGTGAAAAAGGAATATAATGTCTAGGGTACTATTGAAGAAGGATGATACTGCAATTCTATTCCGTGGACAGTATAAGCAAAGAGAACCTTCAATCCCAAGGCAAGGAAAACATATGTGTTATCTTTGTATAACTTTTAAAATGAGTATTGAGTGAATGACTTAAATTTAAAACATTAACTTAATTTAAGAATTTACTTCAAAACATGAAAAATATTTTTGCTATGAAGAGAAGGAGAATACAAGGCTTAAAAATTTTTAAAAATACAGAAAATTTTCAAATAGATTTATTATTTTAGACTATTTCATATAGGGAGGCATGGATAGATGCCATCTTTTGGCAATTTATGAAACTAATTCATTGTCTGATGATTCATAAGAGGTCAGTTAATTTGTACATTTATTTGAGACACTGATAATATATGTAGACAGTAACAGCCTTAAAACTATGAAATGAAGATATTTAAAAATATTTAATTGCATTCTAAGAAATGTTTTGAGTTTTAGAAATGAATTTACTCATACACTGACAGCTCTATAACGTATAGACTCTTGTCTCATTTTAAAACATTGAAAGATCTTACAACCATTGAGCATTTGATTTTTTTAAACTGATTAATAGAATCTAAGAATAGACCATTTAGAAAATAGAGAATTATCGATTTTCTGTATATGAAGATGATGTTATTTATCCCAATGACCAGAGCTCATGCTTTGATTTTTTTTTTTTTTTTTTGCCCCCTTCAGGACTGAAATAAACACATACTGGCTTCCAACCCTCTAGGTGTGTGGGCTAGGAGAATCTTAATCACATTGAAATTTATGACTCTCATCACAATCAAGCTTGCAGCCATATTTAAACTTATCTAATTAAAATAACTGTTCCTTCTATAGTTTACAAGAAGAGTTACATTTGTGTTATGATGACAAGGAGACTCCCAGGGTTCCTGAAAATAACAATTTAACAAAAATAATCTGGAATTTTTAGTCTCCTTCATTTCATACAACACCCATGAAATTCTCCCTGGGTCAAGTGTATAGTAAAACACTGTTAAAGACTAGAAATGTCTCAGACTTACTGGGCATATAAATCACCCTGGAATCCTGTTAAAATGAAGAATCTGGCTCTGTGGGTAGGGTAGAATTTGGGACTTTGTAGTTCTAACAAATTCCCAAGTGATGGTGGTGATGTTGGTCTGACATCACATACTGCATAGCAAACCTATAGACCATTTCACTATAGAACCTCATTTTCTCTTGTTACCAACAAGAACAAAAACATGATTTGCTTTTGAGTATTTATCACAAGTGTTGAGCTTATGTTCAACTGGGACATTTTCTTAAATATAGCAATCTTAGAATAATGATTTTTTTTTTTAACTCAGTGAGACTTTAGAAGTCATCAAATACAGCTCTGTCATACTATCATTGAGGAAATTGAGGATCAGGGAAGTTGAGTACATGCCCACAGTCATATAGCTGGCAGCAGCTTGTGCACCAGAATGAAGGAACCCTAACTACTGTGTCAATAAAGAAACCCTAACTTTTTTGGCAGTTCCATTTTTATTTATACTCCCTAACACAAAACAAAGTATGAGTCAATAATGATTAGAATTTCACCTTTTGATGCTCACAGTAGTTTAAATGATAGCAGTATCCTTGGACTTGCTGACTTTCCTAACAGCTAAAACTCACAGTAGGCAACAGTCTCTTACAATAATAAGAGTATTCACATATCCTCTTTCTTCTAGAGTCCACTTGCAGTTTTATTATGGACATTTTGCTCCTTAATTTTGAGAACCTGGGGAGAAAGGTGGACATAGAAATGAATGGGTCATTAGTTAAAAGGCAAGGGTGAAGTCCTAAAAGGTTGTGGCTAAGTAAGCAACAAATGAGAAAGACCCAGGGCCTCAATATTGATCCTGCCTCTCATCTTTCCCTCTGTCTCCTTGCTTGCAGGTTTCTATTGTGTAGTCTCTTGAACAAAGCAGACTATTTATGGTGTGACTGATTTAACACTACTGAACTAGTCTATCATCTGCTAATTTGGTCCAATTAAAAACTGGTCATAGGGAAAAGCCTGGAATTAAGCTCATTTGGAAACACAACTTCTGATTAATTTATGTCCTGTTCATTTATATCTCCTCCTCTAAAGGGCACATCCAGGGTGCTGATTTATAGAGATGGTTCTTTCCAGATTCCTGAATTTTCTTTCCATGACTACCTTTGGTTAGGTCCTTGAAAAAAGCACAGTTATGCTTTTTGTCCCTTCCTTAAGGCTACAATTAAGGCACATATGAAAGATTGCCTAAGATATTGTGCTATCCTGAATTATAGAAATCCCACTGAACCGCGCTAAAGTCTGCTTTTATATAGCATTTACAGATGCTTGGCCCTGTAGCAATCCAGGGCCGTATAACTTCAATCCGTATAACTTCAAGAGTTAAGATCTATTATTATCCCTGTTTTACAGATGAGGCTTCAGGTTTAAATGTTCAAGTAAAATCATCAAATATTGTGAAGCAAGAAGTGACAGCTATGGGATTTGAACCTAGACCTACCTGATCTCAGTAATCACCGAAAGGATACTGTCACCCGCTAGCGTCTATTGAGATTTTATGTCTAGATTAAGTCAAATTCTCAGGAACAACAACAAAAACTTAATTTCTTCCACCCCTAACTCTTTTTTTTCCTTGTCACACAAGTTCTTGTAGGCAGGTAGGTGTTCTGTTCCCTATACTTAGCCTCTCCCACGTCCTCTTAAATCTTTCCCTTTTGCTGCTGGGAGCTTCAGAGAGTACTGCAGCTGGTGAGTGGGCAGGTGCAGCCACCATCTGCTCTAGGAGTCCAAATACGCACAAGAACTTCGCACCCAAGACCTGTCCCAGGCACCACCACGGGTTCCAGAACCTGCTGGGGACATGCAAACCCCGCCCCCTCGCGGTGGCGATTGGCTGAACCCTTCCCGAATGCTAGGGACTTATTAATGAAGACGCTGTCTCAGAAAGTTAGGCTGAGACTCTCCAAGGAGGTGAGACCCGCCGGGGTGTGTGAATGGGGGATTCAGTTCTTCCTGCCCGAAGGGTCCTTGAGAAGCCTGTTTGTTTTTCCCGGCGCCTGTCTCCACCCATCCCTTTCTCTCATTGGCTAAGCCTGGTGGGCGGGTGTGTCCCCATTGGCCGGGGGGCGGTGTCTGTCCCTGGCCATGGTGGGGGCGGGGCCTCCACCGTGCTGAGCTTGCCCTTGTGTCTGGTGCTCGGTAGAGCTGCCGCCGCCGCCGCCGCCGCCGCTACAGCCGCCGCCGCTGCTGCAGCCCGAGCATCCGGGAGCAGCCGCCGCCGCCGCTATCGCCTCTAGCGCCGCTTCCACCGCTGCCACCTCCCCTCCCAGGACCCCGAGACACCTCAAGCTCGAGCGGCGGCTGCTGCTTGCTTGCTCCCCTTATTCCCTGCCTTTCCCTTGCGTGACCTACCCACTCCTTACAGCCCTCGTCTGCATCTTCTCCGACACCCCGGCATCCCTGCACCACCTGCTCGGACAGCCCCGGGTGCGCGCCGGGAAGAAGGCAAGCTCCGAACCCGTGCCTGGCAGAAGGACTGTCGCGGCTGCACTACCAGCAAGAGGAGGAGGAAAATAAACTATTTTGCCCAGCGAAACCTCATTCTGCGGGTGCTTCGCCGTTGCCGCTTCTGCTGCTGCCATCTGATCCTCGTCCGCAGGTTCGAGCACCGCAGCGGCGAGGACCCTGGGTCCGGCGGGCTCCGCGAAGGAGACACCGGCGGAGCCCCGCACTCTGGTGCCCTGCTCACCAGCATCTCTTTGCCCTCCTCGTTCATTCTCAACCCTTTAGAAAAGGGACCATGATTTGGAAACGCAGCGCCGTTCTCCGCTTCTACAGTGTCTGCGGGCTCCTGCTACAAGGTAATCCCCGCCCCGCCGCGGGGA
>SJXQ01002789.1:406357-429235 GCA_006408695.1 Aepyceros melampus
TTCCGCCCCCTCCCCCTACCTCCCGGTGCGGCAGGGGGCAGTGGCAGTTTGCTCCAGCCCCTCGAATCTCTAGCGCTGGCTCAACCCTGTCAGTTCCTTATGGGCACCTTTCGCCTTTTCATTCACCTGAGCTTCCTACATCTCTCACTCTCCGTGCTCGCCAGCACTCCCTCACCCTTCACATACACACTCCCACGCCTTTTGGCTGGCAACTTGTGCCTTCTCTGAACATTCCACCTTCCCACCAACCCCCACCAGCCGCCTCCCACATCACGCTCCCGATCGACCCTCTCCATCTCTTGTCATCTCTTTAACCTATCCCTCTTCGTGTTGCCTTTCTTTTGCCCCTTCTTCCCACCATCTGCATATCCGTGTGCCTTTAAAAAGTGTGTGAGAGCCTGGGAGCGAGCTGCCGAGACGGCGAGAACAGCAGCAGCGGCGGCACCGTGTGCATTGCAATAACATCCCCGGGGGCGGGGGGGCCGGGGGGGATGTGTTGTGAGACGTGTCATTCACCTAGGAAGAGAGAGAAGACTGTCTGAGGTTTAAAAAAAAGGAAAAAAAAAGAGAGATAAGCAAGGAAGAAAAAGAAAGAACGAAAAAGAGTAAAAGGAAAAATGAAGAATGAATAAATAAAGCAGGAAATAAAAAGAGAGGGCCAGGGGAAAGGAAGAATTAAAAGACCCAAAGCCACTTGATCAACATACTGACTTTTTATTATTCAGCCCGTGTGGTTTTCTTTTTCATTTTTTCGAAGCCAAGAAATATGTGCACCCTGGCAGTTACTTTAGTGCTAAGAGATTTTAGCTTAGATTCCCTACCTTTCCATCCCGCTCTCTGACGCTTCTTTTCCGTAATTAATATCATCCTTTCAGGTGAAATGTAAGAACCCCTGTGACCGCAGCGGAGAGAAACCGCACAAAACACTGTTATTATGCAAATCATTGGGCTTGGATGCAGACTGGCTAGCGAACTGGGGTGCACTTTTCGCCAGATCGTTGCTTTTGAAGGAGGGAGGAGGGGGCTGTGTGCAGTGGGAGATGATGATGATTATGAAATACATGGCAATGTATGGAGTAAAAGTGCCTGCGAAGAGCACACTTTGGGTGGTGGTAGAGGCAGAGGCGGCATGCTAGGAATGAGTGGGCAGGGGCTGTAAGGCAGAAGATTGTTGCTTTGAAGAGAGTGGTGTCGGGATGTGGCTTGAGTGTGAGATACAGGGAGGATGGATGTGAAATTATGGTCCATATGATTTTTTTAAAAGCTAGATGACTCTTGATTTCTTCATAAATCTTTGCCCACCTTTAACCTCTCTGTCATCATTTATGTATTTGTAGGAGAGATAAGTTGATCAAATGTATTTGTCCCTGGGTAAAAGGAATCTGAAAGTAAGACATATAGAACCACAGGCATACAAAACCTAATCGGCCTTTGGAGGATTTAAATGAGGTCAATGAACCATCTTTCAGCAAGTTCTTGGAATGCATCCTGTTTCCTAGCCTCCTCCAGGATATAGACCAGGACCGTATTTTATTTATGCATATTTATGAATGTGAAAGACGAGATAGTGGGCAGAATTTTCCTGAATTAACTAACCAAACTTGCAGAGGTATTTCTTGGAATATTTCGGGGTAATTTTGTGTATTTTATGTTTGATGTAAATTTTTGATCTGTCATGTGCCAGAATCCCTGAGAAGGCAGACAGCCTGTTCTTCCTGCTTAACGCCGCCTGGTCCCATTCCCCAGCGCCTACACCCCCACCCTCTGGTCCCATTCCCTAGAGCTTACACCCCCACCCTCGCGCAAGTGATCCGGTGGCTGACACATTACTTGGGTTTCTAATCTGTCCTGAAACATCCTGCTAGAGACCCCACTTCACCTCTCAGTAACTTGCATTTCTCAGCCTTGCTGTGTGTGTGTGTGTGTGTGTGTGTGTGTGTGTGTGCGCGTCCCGCGCGCGCGCATGAGCGCACCACGCCGGGTAAGGGGAGTGTGATGTGGGGAAATCAGTTAATTTGGTGATTTTGATGAACATTCGACACCGCTGGATGTGTTTTCCCTCCAATCTGTGTATGCTGGCCCCGGCACGTCACTGCACACACTACTGGGCTGGTGCAAGATTATTTATTATAGAGCATGTGGGCAACGGACTGCACTTGGGGGTCGCCTCCTCTCTGCCTTCAATATTTCCCTGTGAATTCTCTATTCAGTGCACTGCAAAATAACTGTCTGCTGGTGCCTCCCTCTCCCTGTCTCTCTCTCTCTCAGCCTGAAGGAGGATTTACTCTTTCTCTACTCAGAGAGATTCCTTCAGCTGCATTCTTTTTTATTAAGGGCATGGGTTTCTTTTATTAAGTATGTACACCAAGTGTTAAGACAGTGCTGCTTTTCACAGCAGACTGGGGGAGAAGGGTGGAAGGGGTGTGGGTATACCAGAGCAAACACGCCACTGCAGCCAGCAGCAGCACCAGCGGCAGGCCCAAATAAATAAATAAGTGTCCTATCACAGCAAGGAGGCAAAGAGAACCAGCTCAAGGATATATGTGTACTTCTGAGCACCTTAGATGGCTGTATTAATACACTAAAGGAGAGAGAGAATAGGATTTAAGGGGGAAAAAAAAGAAAAAAACTAGAAGTGGGAGGAGGTACAAAGCCCCACTGGATTGTCTTCTCATGTTTATGGCTGCCTCACATTTATCAAACACTGCTCCACAGACACATCACACTTTGTTGATACTGTCAGTTCCTGCTCAAACAAATTGCTTGTGCCTTCCTTGTCTTGGTCTTGGCTAAAAACGTTGCTTCAGGGTCCAGGTTTATGTTTCTCCCACCACTCTACTGTTTTATTAGGACTTGGTTAGGATGTAGAATGAAAGCTTGGTTTCCTGGACATTGATTAAATATTTAGCAGATCTTTCCTATGTACAGGGAAAGAGAGGTAGCCGGGGAACTAGTGAGCAACTGATTTTGGCCCGGGGTAGTCTGCTCTGCCTGTTAGTAGTTATGACTTGGCAAATACTATAGGCAGTCTGTCTACAGCTTCTTATTTTTAGCATTATCAGCACGATAGTGGTTTTTATCACTAAGTCATACTAATCAATGTATTTATCCTTTGTATTTATCCCCTTTCTTGCAGTATGCATCATTTTAGACAGGAAGACTCAATTTAACACATCTTCCCTGCATTTTCGCTGTTTTATATTGTCACCATTTTTTTTTCACTTTTCTTGGGAAGCAAACTCAGTCTTTTGGCTTGTTAATATGTAGAGTGGTAAGTCAGTGGTAAGATTCAAGATCATGATAAAATAAGTTTTTGTAAAAAAAAGGTTTAAATAGTTCTATTCTACACCACCTACTAGTTCATCCTCAACAAGTCTTTAGGCAATGAATAGTTAGATAGAAAATAAACATGTTTCTGACCAGAGTATAACTTGAAATGTAGACTACTTAGATAACAAAACTTGATTCAGTGTTAAGCTATATAGCAACCCCCCCCTTTTTTTTTTAATTTTCCTCTGTCGGACGTAGAGGAAAAAGCTGGACAAGGGCAAGGGACACATTAGAGAAAAAAAATTTTCTTTAGAATGAGGAGTGTAAAAACTTGCCACCTGTAACTAAGACCTCTTCTTGTCTACAGAGTAGATTCAGTTCAGCTGCTGACCCTCCTTGTAGCTGTGCTCCTTTCCATGCCTGAAGCAACACTGGAAAAATGGAGACTCTCTTGTTTAGCACAGGAAACAATCTGAGAAAGGACAAAAAGGAAAGAAGGGCAAAATAGACATGCATAGAGAGATTCTGATTTTGTTGAGAACTTTATTTCCTTGTTCAGTGTTGGTCTTATACAAAAAAAAAAAACACATCCAGTACTAATTTTGGGGTTTCAGGATTTGTGGATGTGTGTGCTTTGCTGTGGGACATTGTAGTAAGTAATTTGTTGTGTGTAAAAAGAAAGATCCTCAAGTTAAAGGTCTGTTTGACATGCATATAAGTTGCCTCAGTATATGTCATGCACCTCCCCTTACATTTTTAGGAAACATGTAGTAATGCAAAATATACATACAAACTAAATAAAATACTGAGAACTTAATGTTTCCTGAAAGCATTTTCTCTCGCTTCTTTACTTCTACCTTAGTCATGATGAGCTCATCTTTTATGCTGAATGCAGTTCCTGAGATACAGCTCACTCCTCCCTTTTTTGATTAACAGTGGAAACTTTGAAAAGTAAGTTTTATACACGAGTCAATGACTATGACTTACAGAAACACCAGACACTTAGTAATTAAGAAAATCTCTTTGCAAATATGAGGAGTTCCTAGACTAATTTAGTATCAAGATATGGAAGTTTATTTTGTTGTCTTTTCCCTTGTGTCTACAACTAGTAGAACTCTGGTAACACAGCATGACAAAGGTAAGCGTCAACTGAGATAGTCTCTTCCTACGTTTTCCACAAGAAGATCAAATATGTGAAAAATATTTTCCCCAGATTTAACTAATGAGATAGTCGTTTTTCTTAAAGAAAAACTTACTTAAATCACTTAAACAGAAAATACTTGTACAATAATGTTGGAAGACATCCTAAGCATGCATTTTAAAATGACCTGAAATCAACATCAAATAGAAATCAATTTTCTTTTAAAAATAAAGAGTCTATGAGGTATAAAATGATTGAGAGAAGTAAAATTTATATATTGTGAAGGATTTGGGGTACATTTGTAATATAACATAGAAACATCATATTATTGTTTTATTTGATCATGTTGACATGCATTCTATGAGATTTATTGATAGAGAGTCCTTGTTTTAATAGACTTCATTAAACCTTCTTAGCAAAATCGCCCATTGTGTAGCAACTGGCTGAGTAGGTGAGGAAGCAGCAAGAAGGGAAATTATAAATCAAGGACGTGGAACTCACAAACTGAAGTCAAAAGTCCTTTGTGGAATTATCAGTTACAGGTTTGTTTATCCTCCTAAAAACAACTCTACTACCTTAAGCTTCTTGAGGGCAAGCCCTGAGCTTTACTATTCTCAATTTAGTAAATGCATAATAAATAGTTTTGGATTCATAGTTAGGTATGATGTAGTTAAGTGGTATCTTTTCATAAGACATCAGCACTCATACTTTGTTAATTATATATTTATATAGATAGATAGATACACACCCACACATATATGAGTTAATGTTAACATTTTCTAGGTCTTATTGGTTTAGGAAACAATTTTCCTATAGAAAATTATCATAGTGATAGCTGTTGATATACATCTTTAAATGAATGTAATTTGATCAGTTCTTTGACATGATGTTTCTCTACCAATTTTTTTCTTTTCCATAATTAAAAAATCAAGATATTTGACTAAGATCACAAACTCAATTTATGGTGGGGGGAAGAGAAGACATAATTTAAATTTACTGATTTAACCTAAAATATTTAAAAGGACAAGTTCATTACCAACATTTGATTTGAAAATGTCAAACGTTTTTGGAGTGTAGTTCTGTAGTATCAAAAAACGACATCTTCTGCAAATTCCTTGTGTAAAGAGGTGGGTGAGGATTAACCTAGAGCTGTAGCAGCTGAAGCCCCCTGCTGTGTGATGATGCAAATGGCATCTCAGGCCTAATGTGCTCTGCAGCGGCAGGCAGAACGCATGCAGGAAAGCAGTCATGTGGCGTGACTGAAATAGGAAGTCTTTTCATATTTCATAACTTGTAGTGGACATGAACCATCCTTCAACTCTTCATGACCAGAAATAATCCAAAGAGTATGTCTAATCACTTGAGCTCATGGCAAAACTAAAGAGAGAATATATAATTTGTTTAGAGATTAATGTAATAAATAAATCCTAACAAAATTATCAACATTTTCATCAAATGAATTGTGCAAACTTGCAACTATCTTGCAAACTATCAGGACCACAGTTCAGTTTAATGAAAATAAATAGCAAAGTTAAAATAGAATTCTTATGCATTCTAAGGCTTCTAAGAATTCTAATTCTTATGTAGTTATTTACATGTGTTGGACCTAATGAATGTTAAGCTGGCAAATACTGTTATCTTTCTCTTCCTTTAGCGAGTAAGGAGTTAGTTGCTTTTTTTTTTTCCTTATTAGAGTATTTCCTGTTGGAGAGAATACAGTAGTCTTAAAAAAAATAGGATTAATTGTTCAATGTACGTTTTTACCATTTATTTAGTGCCATAAATTGAAATTTCTGTTAACATTATACATTTGCATGACAAAACCAGTAGAGAATATCTCCCTTCTAAAAAATTTTATAGATCACACAGGCAAAAGCATCAAATATATTCCTTAATAAAAGCAAGAGTTGTGGGGCAATCATTATGGGCAGACTATGAGAGAAGCCTATCAGATGACAATAACTAGTGTAGCATTGTTTATCTTGGTTCCATTTGCTATCAAACAAAATAATTGAGCATATTATGCCTATTGATTTTCATCCTAGAAATGAGTCCAGTTGGTCCTGTTTATGTATTCAGTGAGTTTCTTTGCTACAGTTTCTTTAGATGATATGAAATAGTTTTATCTTAGTAATATGTAATACATATATACATGTTAAGAAACTAAATATTCTGTGTAATTAGGTATGAGTTAAATATTAATGCCAAAATCAGAGATATAATTATTGAGAAAGGAAATATTCTTCAATCATTTATCTCTATATATGCACATATGTACAAGCCTAAAATTTACAGTTATTTTTTGGTCTGAAGAACATCTTTATAATTTTGCGTGCAATTAGAGTTTGGAGCACTCAGGGATGAAGTGTGAGGAAAAAGGAAAAGTTTATTTTGTTTTTGCTTATTTAACCTTATTTCTGAAGGTTGAAAAAGGTATTTTTTGAATTCATTTTTTTTAGGCTGCAGCAGTGATTAACTTTTCCACCTAAAAACACACACGCAAGGTTTACAGTTTCTGAATTTGCAATAGAGCTGAGCATTTATTCTGGATCTTCTTTGTGTTTAAGAAACTGAGTGATGAGAACCTACTGCTACCTGAATAGAGAGGCAGGGCTGAGGTTGTAAGGAGATCTGCCTTGGAAAGAGCCGGCCATTAATTATTCACATTCTATTTCAGAAGTCTTTGAAGTAAATATTAAGAGAGTTATTATTAAGCATTGAGGATTACTCTTTCTGAGTCAGCAAATCGTTTTCATTTGATATTGAAATTATCTTTCAGCCATTTGAATGCTGAGGGGGATGCCCCTGTTTAGCCACAGTTAAGCTGTTATTCTAGGGGTTAGATACTGACGTCACTGGGGATTGTTTAGAAAACAAGAATAAGCATTTATTTGCTTTGAGGAACAAAAAAAACCTTAAAGCTAAGTGTAATCATATAGTGTAAATAACTTCACATACAGATATAAAAGTCTTTTATAGGTTAAATAACCCCCCTAGTTTTATAGATTTGATGATGGTTTATTAATGGTAACGGTGCATTGTTTATCTAAAGTCATCTTTGAGAACCGAGTTAAGAAAGCACCTTTCCTGAGAAAGATGTGCTGCCGACTGCTAAGTGTATAACTGTTATATTGATTCAGTGTAATTTATAAAGCCAATTAATTTGTTCTTGTAAGGGAATATTTTTAGCTTCTTTGCTAAAATTGTTTGCCTTTAAAGATGCAAGTGCCTCCCTTAATGCTTACTCAAACATCAAAGCCTAAAATTTATGGTGCGTAAAATATGTTTCTACTTTTGTAATAAATTCATATTTTACGTTAGCTTGTCCTATATCGCCCCAGGAGAAAGTGTCCTGACACCTTTACCTTCCGTTCCTTCTTATACTTTATATGTCTTCTGCTTTTAATTTTAAGTAGTAGACAGGCTGAAATGAGGGATGATTAGAATATTTGTATTTAAAAGCAAATAAAATGCACAGTAAGCTTCTGATTTGTCATTCCCTTATTGCAATCTTTATTTTATGGACCGAAGTCTGAATAGTAACTCAGCTTCCTTTACACTCTCTAGGAATATAATATGCCCCACTCTGCACTGTTCTATCAACCTGAAAGACCCATTAAAATAAATTCACAGGGAGTGAAGAACAGTTAAAAGGAATCTTAACCAAACCTATGTACTGAATACGTCCAGATTGGGTGTTTTTTCTTTCAACCTCCAAGGCTTGTATCCCAGTGTTTTAGCAAAGATAAAACACATACAGTGTGCTTTTAGTTGTTTTTGTTTTGTTATTATTGCATTTTGTGAGCATTCAACCTCCTTAGTCTCATAATAAAAATGGCAAAAAGAAGAGGGAAGGAATGTGAGTCAGCCAGCCAAACACACAGAAACGCCTGGCAAAGCCGACTAAATTAGCATATGCTAGGCTGAGTATTTCCCTCTGTTGTTACATAACCCTTTTCTAATAGGAAATCACTTCTCTTGCTTAACCCTTTCAGAAGATTTGGGATTCGCCCACTGTTATATTTTTATTTTGCTTCATTTATTTTCTCAAGAATTATGTAAATCATCTATTGAAGAGCTTTTATGCCAAATTCTTCTCCCTCCCCTTCAGTCTTTCTGTATACAAATGTTCCATTCTGTGCCCAACTTCAGGATTCAAGAATCAACTTTTCTATAGCCTTCACTGAGAGGATCTAATTAGCATTTTAGGCTCTTTGCTCATGTGAAGCTTTCTTTAGAAAATGTATTAATTCTATGAGGTTTCCCTAAGGATTCATAATACTCTAGTTTGTTACATGTACTGTGATATTCACTGTGCCTTAATTATGCATGTGTCCTCATTTCAAAGCCTTTTCAGGGATCATGTGGATAGAACAGGGGTCTGGCTGTAAGTTCACTGTCATATATTAATGTGTAGGTGGTATTCAGAGAAGGATGTTTCTGAAGGCAATCATATATCTATGACTCTAGTATAGCAAGCAGTTACATTTCTACACTTAAACTAGTTACTCTGCCAAGGCAGAATGAGATTCACCATTGTAATACAGAATACAGTATCTGTTATTTCTAAATAGTTCTTTGCTTTGGGACTGAAAAAAAAATAATAATGAGTGAAAATGTGTATCCCTTATCCTGAATAGGAATTGTTCCTTTCACTTTCCCAAACAAAAAGAAGAATCAGAAATTGTTCCGAAATCAATACTCTATTCCCTAACTAGCCCATTAACACATCTTGCTATGGTGGGATTTCGAAGTTATACTGTTTATTATTTGAGGCTATAGATTTTTAAATAGTATTGATAGTTGCAGTCTTCATGGGCTGCTAAATGTCAGCGCATTGGCAAATTTGAGACATATTTTCACTTTTTGATTTGGATGCAGTGTGGAGAACTGTGAAAATATATAGGAATGTTGAACGAAAGAGAGAGAAAGAGAAAGAGGAAAATATGTATATATTGAGACTACATTTGTGGAGGGATAGCTGCAATAATTTGCTCATTTTAGTACATGTCACCATTTATAAAGAGGACATTTTCCTACATTGCATGAATTTGAAAGTTTACTTGTCTTAATTGTACCCCTTGACTTGCTTGTATTTCAGTGTTACATATAATCAGAAAATTTAAGTTTAACTTGTAAATGCAACCATTCTTTCTTTTTACTGATCATTACAATATAAAAGCATTTTATGAGTTAATATACTAACAATTGTAACCAATTTTTGTTTCATTATTTTGCACAACTGAATTATTTTCTATACCATATTATTATTAATGGTAGCTAAAAGTGCTAATATTCAGGAACACATAGGAGTTTTTTTCATGGGAATTTTGGACTGGAATCTGATGTGTAGTAGACAAAAGATTAACACCTGCCCTTTATTGAATATTTTAAGCATTTATGTTTTCTTAGTTTCTGAGAAAACTAAGCATTTTATTTTGTCTGTGTTATGATCTATATAACCCCTACATGGATTTTTCTTATAGCATTTTGAATGTCTCCTCTAGTGGACTATAAGCCCCTAGAGTGCTAGGTCTTAGTCTTCATTTTATTTCAGGTGCCTAATCGAGTATCTGGCCTGTGTCTTTTTTTAATGTTTTCATTTCACTGATTGATTAGTTCTCTTCCAGTCTATTTAATCTTGACACATCTTTTTAATTGGTTCCAAATAATATTTAAGTACTTATAATTGCCAAAATGCCAATACAGTATTCTGAATAGACTAAATATTTGCAATCAATTTTCATTTTAAACTACAGGAAGAGGAAAAAAAAGGATACCAAGAAATATAATAATAATGACATACTTCACAAAAAATGTAGAATCCTTCTTTCAGTTAAGGCCAGTCACTTCAGAATTGCCCTGAAAACATTTGAATCATGGCTTTGAGCTCCCCGATTTCTCTGGGCATTATAACCTCTTGTCTTTTTTTATAATTCTTGGCCCCTAAAATATTCTTGATGGTGACTTTGGGTAAACATGAAGTCAGATCATCTTATTGTTGTATTTAGAGTAGCTCGTATTTCTGGATAAATGTATAAACAAAGAGGAATTACAGACTGACCTTGATCTGCCAGATTATCAGTGAGGACTGACCTGCTTTTGTTACTGCCAAGCTGTAGAGTAAAGGTGCTCTAAGTAGTCCTACAGATTCAGGGTATATTTTTCTCAGTTTAACTCAGGGAGATTCCATTCATTTTATTTAAAAGGGCTTTCAAATAAATTTTATATATATATATATATATATATATATATATATACAAAATGCTTAGCCATACTTCTACAATTGAGGACACATGCTTGCTGTGGTTGAATTTGATTTAGTTTTCTTTTTGCATTTTGAAAACAATGGGAGGAAGAATGGAAATATTTACTACTTTTTTAAGAGAATTTAAATATAGTTACTAGTGCTGAACTCCAGGGGTGAAAAGACTTTCTACAATTTGTAGTGACTCTATTTCCACATAAAGTGTTAAGAATGCTTTTTTGAAAATGTCCCAAAAAATATAGTTTTTCTTAAAAGTTACATAGTTCTTTCAAATTTAAAAAATCAATTTTACCATTGTCTTTTGGATTTTTGACTATTTCCTGACTGTTGGCATTCAAAAGAAAATTGACTGTGTTAAGATTCATTTGAAGCCAAATCAATTCATGTAGAAATAAACATTCAGTTAACAGATATTCAAAGTAGATTGAACTATCTCAATTTATTGAGGGCTGCTGCCACTTTATAAAGTTAATATTAAGAATTATATTCTTGCATAGCTTCTGTTACTATATAAAATCTTGCTTTATATGGAGATGTGTCAGTATGATGCAGCAGTCAGGCAAGGATAACCTCATCTTTATGTGACTTTTGTTCAGCCCCTGATGATCCACTTTTCAGAGCCTAGTGACAAAAAGGGAAGATAGTTTGGGAATCAACTTTGTTGACTCTGTCACTGTTTTTATGAAAAAATATTTTAATATGTTACTGAATTGTATTCATTATATTGAGATATTCCTATAAATCTATGATTAGAAGTGACACATTTTAATTTTTAATGTGTAACTATATAGTGTCTGAAACACTGGAAATGTATGGAATTATCATAATATATCTCAGCATTTTTGTCATAATGACCCACTCAGAAATTGAATTTTCAATTTGATATAAGGGAAGTACCTTTGTCACTTTAAATGCTAAAGCGTTTCAGATCAACATTCTTGTTAGGGTCACCAAATTGGGAACAACTTCCATAATATTCACCAAAGTGATGTTATACTAAAGTGCATTGTCTTTATATAAAAAGATTTTATGATAACTAGCATGCATAATAAGTTGTGTGTTCAATAATATTTACAAATGCTTTTTTAAAGGTCAAGAAACATTTACAGAGAATAGTTTCTTGTCCACTGGTTTGTTATATATATTATATAGATATATATTTATATATTATATATGTAATATAGAAATGCTGTGAGTGAAGTAAGACTAATGGTGTTGTGAATTTCAATTCTCTGTATCCTTTCACTTCTGTGTAATACCTAAGGTAAAGATATTGGTAGAGGGATAAGCTCATAAATTTTTAAAGGTCTGATAGAGGACACTGAAGTCAAATTTACTTTAAATTTTTGTTTTGCTTTACCTAATTTTATTAACTGTTCAGATACAGACTACCAGCAAGGCAAAACAGATTATCTTTGAAGGAAGTGATAGTTTTATAATATGTCAACCATGTTTGACAGTTGGGTACAGATAGATTGGAAAGACTGATAATTTTTTTTATCATTTTATCATACTCTTACTATAAAATAGAGTAAACATGATCTGGCATTTGGAATCTTTCCTTCTGAGAGCTTCTCATCATCTTGGTGTACAGAGATGGAGATGGGAGTGATTTGGTGATAGAGGAAGAGGCAATAATGGATACCCATAATCCTTGAGTGGAATATCATCACTGCCATATCAAAATACATTTAGTGTGGGAATGGGAGTGATGTTAGCCTGGTGAATGTCTTTTATTTTGTAGTGAAAATCCAGAGATACCCCTGGAATAATTTTAGACTTTGATTTTTTCAAGTGCCCTGCGGCATCAAGATGTAATGGTAGCAATCAAGGGACCCAAGTTCTTATCAAAGCCATGCCACCATTGTGGAGATGAGTAAGATACTTCTCTGGCAGCTTAGTTTTTTCATCTGTGGATTGAGAGATTGGAAACAAATCTGTTCTTCGGCACTATGTAGCATAGGATCTTATGGATGATGACACACTGAAAAAAATGGTGTTTTCTTTTTGACTTTCCCCCTAAAGATTATTTATTTACTTAAAGTTCAGCTTAGTGCTTTTTATTTATTTATTTTTTTTACTTTACAATACTGTATTGGTTTTGCCATACATAAACATGAATCCGCCACGGGTGTACATAAGTTCCCACTCCTGGAACCCCCTCCCACCCCTCTCCCCATGCCGTCCCTCTGGCTTATCCCAGTGCACCAGCCCCAAGCATCCTGTATCCTGCATCGAACCTAGACTGGCGATTCATTTCTTATATGATATTATACATGTTTCAATGCCATTCTCCCAAATCATCCCACCCTCTTCCTCTCCCACAGAGTCAAAAAGTCTGTTCTGTGCTCTTAAAAATACATTTTACTAAAACTTATTTTTTATAGCTACTCAAGTGTTATTCAGTATTTCATGTTTTTACACATTAAGAGATTGTTATTCTGATGCATGTGTCTGTATAAATTTCAGAACTTTTTTTTTCCCCTAGGTCAGTGAGTTTTATTAAGTTAATTTTGTGGCCATCATCCTGAATTTGGGCCACACATTTATTTTTTAATGAAATTACATCCATAAATCAGTTTTGAAAATTAGTATTGATATGTTAATCATTTTTATTGGGGAGTGATTGAATTAAGTATTAATTTTGAGTTCAGTTTTGTTTTCCTGTGCACTTAATTTACATGTATGTAAAAATTTCTACAATCCTATTATTTTTCATAGCCACTGATTTTCTTAAATATAACACTCATTTATTGATTCATTTTTCAACAAATATGTACTTGAAGTCAGTGTTGTAAACGTTGGATATACAATTAGACAAGATAGAAATAGTTTCTAACTTTACGGAGCCTAGACTCTAGTGACTGAGACACAGAATAAACAAATCAAAATATAATAATGCCTTAATTCTTTTTTCTCTGAAATAAAAAAATATTTTTATGCTAATATATTTCTCAGAAAAAATGTGGATATATCAATGAGAATATAAAATTACTGGCTTATCACAATATTATAAACCTCACTGAACTTTTTAACATTTTTACTTAAGGTTGAATTAAAGAGCTCTCATTTCCTTCAGTCGTTTATCCTGAAAACATTCTCTGTATGATGCTGTTTCTTTCTTTATTGTATTAATAAAAGTTGAAAGAAGCTGACAAGTGAATAAGAAATATTTAAGCACACTCTATTCTAACTGATTTGTTCAAGAGGATGATTCATTTAATTTCATAAAGGATCAGTGGGCCAGAACTGTAGATGACCAGGTCAGCAGGGGGAATGTAGGGGAGAAGAGGTCTGTGAGAAGGATCTATGTAACAAGCAACAATATTTAGTTTTTTAGAGCTGAAGTTCTGCTTGAGCAATTCTGATGTTACCAGCAACAGTCATTTAAAGAGCTGCTGATGCCTCAGGGAAAACATTTTTAAAGTGTCCTATCTAGAAACAATGTTCCTTGTACTGTGTCATATGTATTAAAACTCCGTCCCTTGCTTATATTACAGTACATCGTGGTGCCTGATTAAAACCTGTACTACTGTAATGTGACTTCTTGAGAGTGCCGATTAAATGTCGCTCCTGAAATATTTCCTCCTGCTGAATCTCTCTGAATAGGATTGAAATATTAATCACCTGGTAAACAAAGCTCGTGATGGATAGGATACAATTAAATGTTTTTAATAAAGTGAATTTTATGCAATTACTTTGAGTGTTATAGAGAAAATGCAAAATCATACAAACAGGCTACAAATATTCTTGCTATCTTTATATTGCTTTCTTTAATATTTAACTTTGACTGATGGCTTCAATATGCAAATTATGTCATATTTCTAAGAGATTGTATGGTATTTTTGAATAGTGTCACTCACTAGCCTGTAGGATCCCGGGAGTAGGTGGTATGTATCTTGTAATAGATAAGATTAAAAAATTGATAAATACTCTGGAAATCATAATGGTGGTGGTTTAGCCTGTATAGTACTGTATTTAGTGATTTGTTTTTTTGTATTTCACTCAACTGTACATTGCAAAGACAGAAAAACCTCAGCTTAACTATTATCTTTAATTTTGCTTTCTTTATATTTTAAAGGAAACTTTAAAATTAAAGCAATTCAGGTAAATGCTTTGTTGCAGGTAATGATTTGCAAGATTGTAGTTGTATAGAAAGTTATTTATTTTGAAAGTATATTCAATTTTTCAAAGTAAATCAGAGAGGCATACATATTTGGAACTTTTCTAGAGGGAACTAGGTGGTGCTGTTCTGTCATCTTTGTGTCTTAGTGACTTTGATTCTTTTCTCAGTTCATTAAACACTTGTACAATAGGTAAGGTATAGTTTTGGACTATAGTGGCCTTATTTTTGTTAACCAATGATGTTTTTGTTGATCTTGAACCTTTTCTTTTCAGCAGTATTTTTGTACAACAGATAGAAACTTTCTTCCTAAGCAGTAAGCTATATCACAGTTTAAAATGTCTTTTTTATTTCTTCATCATTTAAATTATTATATACAATTCTGAGATCTTCAAATATTTATATTATTATGTGTTTTTAAATTATTTGGCTATTTTACTTGTAAAAATACTTATGATTGCTTTAATCAAAATTTAAAGTGGTGAAATTTTTGTGCAGAGTTGATTTAATATAAAAATGTCACAAAATGCATAAGCTCAAGGCAACTTAATTGTAGTTTTGAAATACTAAAAAAAAAAAAAAATCAACTAAAACTTTAAACAAAGAAAAGTAAAACTTTCCCTTGAAAATAAATTGGTTGCTTACTTTACTTACATATAAGAAAAGTAACCTCAATTAGGCCATCAGTTAATCTTGTTTCTAGATATTAAGTTAATTTTGTCTTATGATCTTGGTGGTACTTGATAGTCCAAATAAGTCTCTTATTTCAGGCTAAATAACAACAAATAAAGTTACTCCACTGTCCATGTATTTTTGGTATACTGGTATTTTGGGGGTATATTTTCTTAGTAAGAATTTTGACTTATGGATACTCTTAGGCTTAGATAATCAGATATGAGAAAACTTTAAAAGGGTTGCAGCTTTTTCCAAAAAAAAAATCATCTTGTAAATTGTGTTTCTTAATTTTTAAATACCTTTAGAGAAGAATTTATTGTATAATTAATTTTTTAATATAAATCTGGATATAAAATAAGGATGAAGTACTTCAGGAGTTCTACCCATGTGTTTTCTTATAGACTCATGGTTCTGTCATTTTTAATGGGGACAAAAATAATTTATATTCCTTTTTTCCTGACATAATCAACCCTTTACTATTTTTATCATAAGATGTTCAAGGTTTATCTTTAATAGAAAAGTGAATGTTATATAGACAACTCTGTGTTTTCTGTTATCTCTGAAATCTTTTATCTTTAGAAGACAGAATCAATGAGGAATTTCAGAATGGGTCCATGGCATGTCATCTGACAGTGCAGAGAGAGAATCTCTGAGATGAACATCTGCTAGGCTAATAAACCTAAGTGAAAGTGCTGCTATGCTTCTGTGCTCATGTCTGGTCTCCTGGAATAAAATGGAAGTCACAAGTATTAAGGTGGATACCAGTGGCTAATCACTTGTCAAATAAGAGTTCAGATTGGGAAAGCTGCATAAGGGAATTGAGATTATTCATTCACAAGAAGGCCTTCATTTTGTATCAAATGAAAAACTTCCTAAGAAGGATTAGGTAACTCCATTTTATATTGCCATAACCTTAAATTGTGAAGAAAACTAATAGTAAACAAACACTTTCAGTTCAGTTCAGTTCAGTCGCTCAGTCATGTCTGACTCTGCGACCCCATGAATCGCAGCATGCCAGGCCTCCCTGTCCATCACCAACTCCCAGAGTTCACTCAGACTGGCATCCATTGAGTCAGTGATGACATCCAGCCATCTCATCCTTGGTCATCCCCTCCTCCTCCTGCCCCGAATCCCTCTCAGCATCAAAGTCTTTTCCAATGAGTCAACTCTTCTCATGAGGTGGCCAAAGTACTGGAGTTTCAGCTTTAGCATCATTCTTTCCAAAGAAATCCCAGGGTTGATCACTTTCAGAATGGACTGGTTGGATCTCCTTGATAAAAAATCAGTATTTTTGTTTTGTCAGTATTGCAAAAATACTTTCTAACTTTTAGATGATGTCATTATGAGAGTAAATCTTGGATTTGATAAAGAAATTATGAAAGTTATTCATAGATTTGCCATATCTGCTTTCTCAAGAATTTAGTTTATGATTTCCACTTTTTAAAAGTTGACATTTTGACAGCAATACTAATAATAAAATACTTAACTTTAATATATTGAATGCCAGATTTATCTTTTGAAAAGTTAACACTGTCATTGGACTAATCCTTTGTAGATAGCCTATTTTTAAAATACACCATACGTTAAATAAAGCATGGTATTTGGTGAAACATATTTAAATCATAATGTGAGTATATTTTAAGCTTATTTTTCCTCCCAGGATACAGAAAGTATACAGATTATTTCATTTCTTAAATGTCAAAAATACAAAACCCTATATTGTAACTCTGTAATTGCTTACTGCTTTAGAGGTAAATTGGAAGGAAGAGACTAAAACACATCTCTGGCAATATACTATTTTCTTGGACTTAGGCTCTAGAATTAGCACCAAAAATATTGTACACATTTTTCCTAATTTATTCTGATTATTTATTTATTAGAGATCTAGTATTAGAAGAAGAAGAGGCTTTCTTCCAATTATTTTTTATGAAGATTAATCTCAGGCAATGTAGCATAAGCCATTGACTGTTAGTAATCAGTGGCAGCAAGTAGATTACTTGGCATGTCATTTTATCTTTCCAAATGCTCCTTTGGAAACTTCTGACAAAGATCTTTTTCATCTTGTCGTGTTTTATCAATGATGAAAGATTTATATCTCATGGATCTAAAGATGTTTTTCACTTTAAAAAAGTAAAGTGAAGTAAAGAAAGAAAACAGCAATAAGTAAGGGATTTCTGGATTTCTTTTGAAATCTGAGTCAGAAAGCAGAATAGCTGAAAAAGTCGGAAAAGAGAGTAGTGATGATTAAGAGAGTAAGAGCAACAGTCTTATGGAGAGGATGGAGGTATATGTTTGTATCTTTAAGTATATTTTTCCTTATTAGGCAGATAGAAAATAGAGTCTTCAAATGAATCTTAATGTAAAATTATAGTTGATGTTTGATGGACCTAACAGAGACCTTCTACATGGTGAAGGAGATTAGCATATAACTAAATAAGAATTTTGGATGACCTTTACTGCAGAACCTAATTGTAGTGAGACAGCACAAGTAATGAAGAATTCTAACACTGTTACAGATAGGTATAATTGATATTAGTCACATATGACTAAGAAGAACACAATGAATGGCCCTTGGAGAAAATGTTTTATCATAAGCTTATTATACCTTCATATACAACTTAATAGAAAACGTTCTTAAAATATCTCCTTTAGTTGGCTTTGATTCAGGAGGAAATGGCAACCCACTCCAGCATTCTTGCCTGGAGAATCCCAGGGATGGGGGAGCCTGGTGGGCTGCCGTCTATGGGGTCGCAGAGTCGGACACGACTGAAGCGATTTAGCAGTAGCAGCAGCAGCAGCAGTAGTTGGCTTTGATTGTGTCAAGATCTGATTTGTCTTAAAATTTGAACCCTCATCTTCCTATGTTGGCATTAACATGAGTGAAAGAAATGAAATACTTAACAAGTACTTGTGTTTGAAGGTCAGTCTCAGGAGAACTTTTCTTATTGTGGCTTTGTAGTTTACAAATTGTCAACTTTTTAGAAAGTGTCTTTACCTGAAATACTGGGCTTGCCTCTTGGTAGGTGTTTAGCCAAAGGACACAACCAAGAAAAGGATCAGGAAAATAAAGGGTTTCTTATTCATACTTGCAGCAAATAAGGGAAACACTGGAGATCCTACCCAAAACAATGTTTCCCTAAGAACAAAAGTTTTAAGGTAAAGAAATATGCATATTCATAGATAGGCTTGCATCAAGGAGAATTCAACATACAATTTGGGCAAAAATCTACAGAGCCTAAGCTTTAATATAACTGAAATCAGGAGGTTCAGAAAAAGCATCATCATCCTTTCGTTGTTGTTCTTTAGTCTCTTTAAGTCATGTCCATCTTTTTTTATGACCCCATGGACTGCAGCACACCAGGCTTCCCTGTCCTTTACTATCTCTGTGAGTTTGCTCAAACTCATGTCCATTATCCTTTAGGTTCTGGTTCATCCAGTAACTGAGTGCTTCAGGCTAATCTTACCAAACAAAACTGGGAATCTTAACAACTGGCATATGATCTTTGCTATTGTTACTTCTCTTCCTGATAACAGTCATTTGTTCCCACATTCTTTTGTTACCCTAAGATCATTAATTACTGAGATCTGTTCAAGGACAAACTTTGTGACCAGGCTTAGATTACAAAATGGCTTAGGCCGAAAATAGCTTCTCCTGTGTCCCTAAAGCTATACCTGCTTCTCTTTCTTTGGGAATCCCATAACCCTAGCTACTTACTGTCTTATTATTGGCCATATACACTCAGTTGTAAAACTAGGAAAAACATCTCAGCAGAGCAGCTCTTAAATACAGGCCAATGGTTTAATCATTGATTTTTTTCATGAGAGATTGACTTTAAAACAAAATAAAACAAAGCAAAACTTACAAAAGCAGTCTCTACATTTAATCCCTAATGTGTCAATCAGCAGGTGCTTCAAAGGGAACATTGCTTGTGTGAAACTAAACTTTTAAAAATTAGTGAGAACTTGACATTTTATACTGGAGGAATCAACCTGCCTGACTTCAGGCTTTACTACAAAGCCACAGTCATCAAGACAGTATGGTACTGGCACAAAGACAGAAATATAGATCAATGGAACAAAATAGAAAGCCCAGAGATAAATCCACACACCTATGGACAGCTTATCTTCGACAAAGGAGGCAAGAATATACAGTGGATTAAAGACAATCTTTTTAACAAGTGGTGCTGGGAAAACTGGACAACCACTTGTAAAAGAATGAAATTAGATCACTTTCTAACCCCATACACAAAAATAAACTCAAAATGGATTAAAGATCTAAACGTAAGACAAGAAACTATAAAACTCCTAGAGGAGAACATAGGCAAAACACTCTCTACATAAATCACAGCAGGATCCTCTATGACCCACCTTCTAGAATATTGGAAATAAAAGAACTTGACATTTTAGGGATCCATCTTTATCCAAAAGTCTAAAACTTTTGAAAGAGTATTAACACACTTATAAAAAATTTGTTTTATTTCACTTAAACAAAAATATTTGTATTAGTATTCTCTAATATCATAAATTAGAGAAATGTGATAAGCATTTAGAAATCAAAATGGTATATTGGCTAATCTAAACATCATGAAATTAATCTAAATGTACTAATAAGCAAAAGTAGTTCCTCTGACATTATCAAAGACATTAACATCATCATCAGGAATTATCTTGTTGTCTTGCTAACTTGTTTGTATTTTCTGCTTTTTCTCTGTAGATGCTAAGCTCTGTGAGTACAAAGATATTGTTTACTGTTTTTATCTTCCACATTTGTTTGGCACACAGTTCAATAATTTTTTACATGGATCAATATGATGCTTTTGATTTATTTTTTAAATAAAATACTTTTTTTAAGCAACTTCCTATAGTGAACAGAAAACAGATTAACACATATTTAAAATACACTTAAAATTAGTTAATATGTAAGAAAATTCTTTAAGTTCTTTTTTTAGACATATCATGTCCCACATTTGACTCTAGACCATTTGTTATTTGAGAACTTTTATAATTTGTTTTTATGGCATTAGACTTGTAATAAAGCACAATACTGCTATTGCTCATTTAAAATAATAAATTAACATAGAACAGGGAATTTATGTGTTGAAATGCCATAAACATTTTACAAAGTATTAATATATTCTCCATATTAGCTCTTTATTATTGCTAATATATAGTTCAGAGTGTGGGTATGTGTGTCCATTATTTATGTCAAAAATTTTTCTGAAGTCATGAAACCATGATTGCATTATGTGAAAAAAATAAAACCGAAGATAATAGGCCATAGGGGAAATTCTACATAAGAAACATAGTAAAATTGGATGGAAATTTAAAGTAAGCTCTGGGGTTCTTTAGATTTAAACTGATCTCATTTCAACCCTATTTAAACCTTATTTCAGAGACAGCATAATGTAAATGGAAAGTACAAGGGATAAGGCATCAAGAATTTAAGTTTTGATGATGACTATGGCATCGGATCTATCACCTAGGGAAACAGCTCATCCCTAGGGGTTAGTTACTCAGATGATGTTAGACTTAGATCGTCTCCCAGGGGTCTTTCAACTTGAAGACTGACCCTGAGTCCACAGTTAAGATAAACAGATATACCTCCTTGCAAAGGTCAGGATGTGATTATATCTTCATCATTAAGTGAAAAGTTTTCATTAGATAAAAGTGTTTTAAAATGATGAAGTCAATTACAAGCTGTGCTTGTAAAATTCTGATACACAAATAATGTGTCTTATAAGTTCATGTTTATTATGTGTATATATATTCATATATGTATTGTTATATTGGCATTCTATAGATATATCAGAATATAAACCAATAAACCTTATTTTTATTTCATTTGTTTTAAAAATATGTGTGCTTAATAATTTATTGCATTTCTGACTTTTCACTCTGTTTGCTGTTAAGAGAGACATGAATAACTGGAAGGGGTATCATTGAAGATTCATTCATCTTGTAAAATACTTACAAGAAAAATCTTAAACTATTAGAAATTATTAGCCCAAAAATGATACAAAAAAAGAACAAGCTTGACGATTCCAGGAATAGGCTTCAGTAAATGATTATTTTGCACTAAGTGCCATAAATAAGTGTTTTTTATGTTCATTAAGGGTCAAAACAGAGATAATATTTTTAAACTACTCCAAGAGTACTTTACACTTCAGTTAAGAAATAATTTCCAGAATAGGAAGTGGTGAAATTCTTTCTTGGTGTCTAAAAGGATAGATATATATCTTTTTCATCTTTATTGAATGATTTAAAAGTGTGCCCACTTAGAAATAAAGAGAACTGAAAGGCCTCAAATCATGAGATAGCTCGTCATGAAACCAGTTTGCACAAGTTCTAACAAACCCCAAATTTCACTTTTTTCAAGCAGATTTGTTTTTTAGACAGCTAAATCCCTATTTCCTTTGCAAGTATGTCATTAAAGAAAGGTTACATTGATTAATTTAAAGGGGATTTTATAATAACCTCTAATCATAATTGTACAAAGAGTTAAATTCCTTTCATTGGAGCAAGGCAAATGCAGAATGTTTATAGGCCATCTAGAAGGTCAGTACTCAGACTAATTCACCAACCGCCCCAGATGCTTGGTTAAGCTGCCAGCACAGTGCTTTCCGAGTCTGCCAGAAAGTCAGCTGCAGCTGCAGGGAACATTCTTTTTTCCCACCCAGTGATAAGCCTGTGGATTTTACAATTGCCATGGAAAGAACAGAATTAGGAAATGTAATTCAGGGTGATGATCACCTCACTTACCCTATTAATGAGTTTCAAATTAATTTATTATGAACAGCAAAATATAAACATAAGAAGAGCTTATGACATGGGCCTGTTCTCAAATACTCTGTGTAGTCACATTTTGGAAGGTAATTTGCTAAGACTATCTTCCCAGGCTCAGTTCTATTTTATTCATTTTTATTTATTTATTTTTTTGGATATCTGGTAATAACAATCAGAATAATAAAAGTAACCATTTTATGTTGTACTGTTATCTTACTGTTATCTGCAGTTGGAGAATCATAACCACAGATGCAGAGGGTGGTAGTATGCTGTTCTTTTCGAAATTACACTGGACTGACCTTTGATCTTGCTCTACTGTGTAACTTTGAGCAAGCAATGTTACCTTTCTGAGGCTAAGGTATTTCACCTGAAAAATGAGAATTGTGATAACCATCTTACAGTTAATTGTGAGGGTTATTTAATAAACAGAGTAAAATGCCTGATAATCATGTTCAGGAAATTATGGCACTCAATTTTATTGAGAAATTTTTTTTTTTTAATTTTTAAATTAATTTTTATTTTTTAGTTTGTTTTGCTTTACAATACTGTATTCGTTTTGCTATACATTGACATGAATCAGCCACGAGTGTACATGAACTCCCAATCCCGACCCCCCCC
>SJXQ01002789.1:429453-574930 GCA_006408695.1 Aepyceros melampus
CCCCGCCTCTCCCGCCCCACACCATCTCTCTGGATTATCCCTGTGCATCAGTCTCAAGCATCCTGCATCCTGCATCGAACCTAGACCAGCGATTCGTTTCACTTATGATATCATACATGTTACACTGCCACTCTCCCAAATCATCCCACCCTCTCCCTCTCCCACAGAGTCCAAAAGGCTGTTCTGTACATCTGTGAAGTTTGCATTAGATCCTCAGAATTTTGAATGTGCATTGCACAGTGATATTTCATAAAATATTTTAAAGAGAATATTAAAGAAATTGAAGATAATCAAATGAGAAACACTGAAGAATCCTGAAAATGATCACACAAAAATTTTAAAGGATATAACAGTATATTCTTTAATTTCATAGTGTACAGTTGTTTGGGCAGGAGTTCTAGAGAAGGGAGGAATATAGAAAGAAGTATAAAGCAGACTATAATGTAGTATATTGCACTTTATAAATCTATATTTAAGTATTGGGAGAAAAGTGGCCATAAAATGTTTTAACAGCAGTATGCTTTAAATAAGTAATTTGCATTTTAGATATTCCATAACTATCAAAACAATTTGAAGATTGCTTCTGTATTTGAGTGTAGACAGCTTCTACTTGCCTATCTTCTTTCCCTCCTCCTTTTTCCTCCTTTCCAGACTCCCTTCCTTCCTTCTTTCCTTTCTACCTTCCTTTCTTCCTATAAATCTGAATGTATTGGGGAGAGTCCATTTCTTTTTTCAAAGTATTAAATGCATTCCTAGAAAGAATCATCTTACTTTTGTATGGATGGATTTCAGAAACTAAATAAAAACAAATATCAACAACATAGCCAAAAACTGTATTACCCAAATGGGAGCTGTTGCCAAGGTCTATTGGGCGATCACATTCCTTATTCTTCTGATTTCAAGTACCTTATATTTCAGTAGAAGGCATTATTTTATTTTTTTTATTTTTTATTTTTACTTTATTTTACTTTACAATGCTGTATTGATTTGCCATACATTGACATGAATCCTCCACGGGTGTACATGAGTTCCCAATCCTGAACCCCCCTCCTTCATCTCTCCCGATATCATCTCTCTGGATCATCTTCGTGCACCAGCCCCAAGCATCCTGTATCCTGTATTGAACATAGACTGGCGATTCATTTCTTATATGATAGTATACATGTTTCAATGCCATTCTCCCAAATCATCCCACCCTCTCCCTGTCCCTCAGAGTCCAAAAGTCTGTTCTATACATCTGTGTCTCTTGCTGTCTTGCATCATTACCATCTTTCTAAATTCCATATACATATGTTAGTATACTGTATTGGTGTTTTTCTTTCTGTCAAGTAACATATTTCAGTAGAAGGCGTTATTTTAAACCACAAAAGAAAGATTGCTCACATTTCTTTGAGCTTTAAACAGTTACATTTGAATAATCTAATCAAGTTTTAAATAGCCATCCTGGAACTTTGTAGTTGATCTGCTCTGCACACATTTGGGATGACAAAATTTGATATCTTCCCTTACTCATTGACTTTTAGGTTGAATTAAGACCAATGTGTATTTGTTTGTCCTTCTGATGTTGCACTAGAAGGACACTTTCTCGGTGAGAAAATATCTTTTTAGTATTTATCATTTTCAAAATTATAGAATATGCACATAGGCCAGTTTTTTACTAAATGAAATATTAATTTCTGTTTCTTGTTGTAGATGTACCTGTATAATGCAATCCACTTTTAGAATTTCAAAATTAATATAAAATATAAATTTTAGAAGAGTGTTTTAAATACATATAACATTTTTATGATAGTCTATATCAACATGAACTAAATATCTGGATATAAAGCTAAAATCCAAGATTAGTAATTTTTGCCAAGTATATAATCAAATGAGTTTTTATAATACAAACCCACACATATTTTTAATTAAGTAAATATTATGGAAAAAGTATGAGTTTATATGGAGAAAAGGATTAAGATTTGAATTTCTTTGGTTATGTGTGTGAATACTATATGTACAATAGGAATATCATCTTTTTTTCTTTCATAGAGTTCTTTAGAATTTGAGCTGGGATTTTAAAAATAATAATAGTGTGAATCTATGAAACTAATAAACAATTCAAAATTACTTTTATCTGATAAAATAAACTAATTATTCAGCACAAAAGTGTATAAAACATGAGAACTGACATGTTGCTAAGTCTCTAGCTTCTTTACGTGATGTAATTATCTAAAGCTGACAATGCATACTGAGATTGGCAGTCCAAGAAGGCAAGGATTATTTCAGAGCATAATTTTAATCCCATTATCACATTTATTTACTAGACACATAACAGTACTAATAACGTTGATAGATATTTAACAAGAAAATGAAAATATTTTATTCCTAATCTGCTGAGTTGGCCAATAACCAGTTATCATAAAAAATGTAAACTAATATGAAAAATATGAAGCATTTTTATTTGCACTCATGCTCTTTAGTAAAAAGAGTAGTTCTGAATTTGACAAAATGTCAAAAATATATTAACAAAATGTTAATATATTGTACTGAGATACAGATAAAATTACAAGGCCTACAGTTTTTAAAAATGTTACCTTAGTTGAGGTGGCTCTATATGGTACCTCTTTTGAAATGGAAGTTTCAGTTCTATATATTCCATTTGAATATTAAAGTCTTGATATTTTATTTTTGCATGTGTTATTTTTGTTCCATAGCTTTGAGACCACTAAGATGGATATTCCATTGTTTTTCATCGGTTTCTTATTTTGTACAAATATTTAGAGATCACATCTTCTTTTACTCTGTGTGATGCTAAAATCAAATACTTATAAAACCAGTTTGTTTCTTCTCTAGAAGAGTCCTTGTCTACATTTGTTTTTCTTGTCCACTGAATATGCACACAGATTTTCTCATTCCTGTGGAATTTTACTTTTATACCTGGAATTCCACAGATGTCAATTTCTAATAAACAAAAATTTTACAGGAAATAATTTTACAGAGAATGTTGATGGCATGATATCTGTGCATTTTGAGGAAAGCTTTTTCCTGTGCAGAGTTTTTTAGAAGTGTCAGAAATCATCCTCTACCTCTCTTTCTTTTTGCAGAAAGCCAAGCAGGGAATTAGGAAATGAAGAGAAGTGCTCTGCACACAATGGCTTTCAGTGAATATTATTGATGACTAGACACCTGCTAGGATGTAAAGGCATTTAATCCATATTATTTTGCCTTTTAACTTGTCAACTCAGACATGGCAGTCAGAAGCGTTTTCTGTCAATCATTAGCCTTTGCATTGCATTATGATTTTTATTTTTCATTCTTAAACCTTCAATATACAGCATGATTGGGTCTTTAAATAATATAAATATCTTAGCTTTAGGAATGCAAATTGGAAAAAAATGTGTTCTTTGAATATCAAAACATCCAGAAAGTGTGATAGACATAGATGCAATTATCAACTTCTAAAAATTATTTTTTATAGAGAAAATTGCCCAGGATTTTAAGTCATCTTTGAATTTTCTGTCTTTACAAATGCTTTCTTCATTGTGGTTAATCATCACATGCTGTTAATGCAACACTAAGGATTTATTTTATTTTTCAATTTATTTGGAAAGATATTTTGGAAGGGAAGTAATGCAATATTTTTTCCGATGATTAGGCTGAATGAAGAATTCCAGGAGATGGAATTCCTACAATGAGGAAATCTTTGTGTGTCTTCTGCCTAGGTCAGTGTTCTAACACGTGGGCTCCCAAACATACAACCTTAAGAAATCAGTTCACTTAGATATGTTTCACTTTTCATCTGATTTTTCTACTTATAACAGGAATATAAATGTTATATTTAAACTTTTGACTTTAGAGTTACCATAATGTAGCTAGCATCTTGGGAGAATGTTTTTTGACTCATAAAAGCTTTATAGGCACCTGGAAAATTCTATTTACCAAGTTTAATGGAAGCCTTTCTCTACTATACTATCTTCTTTACTGGAAAATGGAAAAAATAATATATTTTCTCACTGTCTCAGGGACATATCATCTGGTATACTGGACAACAGAGTTCTCCAGATGTTTTTAAGCTTTTCATGCCTTTCTGTTAATCATGCATTATGCTTGCCTTTTACAGTCATGCCCTTGACTTCTCTTCACAATTTGATGTCAAGAATGCAGATCAAAAAGAAAAAAAAAAGTATTAAAATCCACTTAAATAATATATTGATTGACTTATTTAATAAGGTATAAATAAGAGCCTGAGGCCTAGTGCTCACTAATCCAACAAATCTAGTTATCCAGGCCGGAACTCTTTGCCATTTACCAACGCCTTACTTTTAACTGCCTCCTGGATATCTTTACCAAAAGATGTGTAGGCACAAAAAAACATAGCAGATCCACCAAATACTTAACTTATTATTTTTTCTGTTTAGCCACACCCTCTCAGTCCTTGCATGTCTGGAATACTCTATTTCAATTAATGCCATGATAGCTGCCCTAACAAATATGCTAAAACACACACACACACACACACACACACACACACACACAAACTTGGTGTTGTTCTTAACATCTCTATCTCTGATTTTCCATGTGGCCTCTATTTTTCACTTCCATTGACAGTTAAGTTTAGTCGCTCAGTTTTGTCCCACTCTTTGCAACCCCATGGACTGTAGCACTCCAGGCCACCCTGTCCATCACTAACCCCCTAAGTTTATTCAAGCTCATGTCCATTGAGTCAGTGATGCCATCCAACCATATCATCTTCTGTCGTCCCCTTCTCCCACCTTCAATCTTTCCCAGCATCAGGGTCTTTTCAAATGAGTCAGTTCTTCACATCAGGTGGTCAAAGTATTGGGAGTTTCAGCTTCAGGATCAGCCCTTCTAATGAATATTCAGGACTGATTTCCTTTAGGATGAACTGGTTGGATCTCCTTGCTGTCCAAGGGACTCTCAAGAGTCTTCTCCAACACCACAGTTCAAAAGCATCATTTCTTCAATGCTCAGCTTTCTTTATAGTCCAACTCTACATCAATACATGACCACTGGAAAAAACCTAGCTTTGACTACATGGGCCTTTGTTGGCAAAGTAATGTCTCTGCTTTTTAATATGCTGTCTAGGTTGGTCATAATTTTTCTTCCAAGGATCAAGTGTATTTTAATTTCATGGCTGCAGTCACCATCTACAGATATTGTGGAGTCCCCCAAAATAAAGTCTGTCACTGTTTCCACTGTTTCCCCATTTATTTACCATGAAATGATGGTACCAGATGCATGATCTTAGTTTTCTGAATGTTGAGTTTAAGCAAACATTTTCACTCTCCTCTTTCACTTTCATCAAGAGTCCCTTTAGTTCTTCACTTTCTGCTGTAAGGGTGGTGTCATCTGCATATCTGAGATTACTGATATTTCTCCCAGCAATCTTGATTCCAGTTTCTGCTTCATACAGCCCAGCGTTTGTCATGATATATTTTGCAAATAAGTTAAATAAGCATGGTGACAATATACACCCTTGACGGACTCCTTTCCCGATTTGGAATCAGTCTCTTTTTCCATGTCCACTTCTAACTGTTGCTTCCTGACCTGCATACAGATTTCTCAGGAAGCAGGTCAGGTGGTCTGGTATTCCTGTCTCTTGAAGAATTTTCCACAGTTTATCATGATCCAAACAGTCAAAGGCTTTGGCATAGTCAATAAAGCAGAAATAGATGTTTTTCTGGAACTCTGTTGCTTTTTCGATGATCCAACAGATGTTGGCAATTTGATCTCTGGTAGCTTGGCCTTTTCTAAATCCAGCTTGAACATTTGGAATTTCACAGTTCACGTACTGTTGAAGCCTGGCTGGGAGAATATTGAGCATTACTTTGCTAGCATGTGAGATGAGCACAGTGGTGTCATTTTTTGAGCATTCTTTGCCATTGCCTTTCTTTGGGATTGGAATGAAAACTGACATTTCCAGTCCTGTGGCCACTGCTGAGTTTTCCAAATTTGCTGGCATATTGAGTGCAGCACTTTCACAGCCTCATCTTTTAGGATTTGAAATAGCTCAATGGAATTCCATCACTTCCACTAGCTTTGTTCACAGTGATTTCCTAGTGCCCACTTGACTTCACATTCCAGGATGTCTGGCTCTAGTTGAGTGATAACACCATCACGGTTACCTGGATTATAAAGATCCTTTTTGTACAGTTCTTCTGTGTATTCTTGCCACCTCTTCTTAATATCTTCTGCTTCTGTTAGGTCCTTGCCATTTCTGTCCTTTATTGAGCCCATCTTCACATGAAATGTTCCCTTGGTATCTAATATTCTTGAAGAGATCTCTAGTCTTTCCCATGCTATTGTTTTCCTCTTTCTTCCCCCCCCCCCGCCCCCCCAGGGATCACTGAGGAAGACTTTCTTATCTCTTTTTGCTATTCTTTGGGACTCTGCATTCAATTGGATATATCTTTCCTTTTCTCCTTTGCCTTTCACTCTCTTCTTTTCAGATATTTGTAAGGCCTCCTCAGACAACCATTTTGCCTTTTTGCATTTCTTTTTCTTGGGTATTGTCTTTATCACTGCCTCCTGTACAATGTCATGAATCTCCATCAATAGATCATCAGGCACTCTGTCTTATCAGATCTAGTCCCTTAAGTCTATTTGCCACTTCCCCTGTATAATCGTAAGGGATATGACTTAGGTCACACCTGAATGGCCTAGTGTTTTTCCCTACTTTCTTCAATTCAAGTCTGAATTTGACAATAAGAGGTTCATAATCTGAGCTACAGTCAGCTGCCAGTCTTGTTTTGCTTATCCATCTTTAGTTGCAAATAATATAATCAATCTGATTACAGTATTGACCATCTCATGATGTCCATGTGTAGAGTCTTCTCTTGTGTTGTTGGAAGAGGGTGTTTGCTATGACTAGTGTGTTCTCTTGGCAAAACTCTATTAGCCTTTGCTCTGCTTAATTCTGTGCTCCAAGGCCAAATTTGCCTGTTACTCTAGGTATTTCTTGACTTCCTACTTTTGAAAAGGACATCCCTATAATGAAAGACATCTTCTTTGGGTGTTATTTCTTGAAGGTCTTGTAGTCTTCATAGAAACTTTCAACTTCAGATTCTTCAGTATTACTGATTCAGGCATAGACTTGGATTACTGTGATTTTGAATGTTTTGCCTTGGAAATGAATCATAGTGTCATTTTTGAGATTGCATCCAAGTAGTGCATTTTGGACTCTTTTGTTGAGTATGATGGCTACTCCATTTCTTCAAAGGAATTCTTGCCCACAGTAATAGATAAAACGGTCATCTGAGCTAAGTTCACCCATTCCAGTCCATTTTAGTTTGCTGATTCCTAAAATATTGATGTTCACTCTTGCCATCCCTTGTTTGACCACTTCCAATTTGCCTTGATTCATGGACCTAGCATTCCAGGTTCCTATGCAATATTGCCCTTTAAAGCATCAGACCTTGCTTCTATCACCAGTCACATCCACAACTGGGTATTGTTTTTGCTTTGACTCCATCTCTTCATTCTTTCTGGAGTTATTTCTCCACTGACCTCCAGTAGTATATTGGTCCATTATCAGGGCCATGTTTGAATTTTTGCATTGCTTCATCTGTGCTATTGCTACATTCTCTTATCAATCTGTCCTCACACCCTGTATCCTACACAGTGTCTCCTTGGTTATATTCCTGGGATGGCAGTTGTGGGGGAGGTCTGGATGCTTTTTCTCTTCTATGTAAAACTCTGTAGAGTTTCTTTTCTCAATACTAATTGCAAAACTAAGTACAAATTATTAAGTGTGACAGAAAAAGATGTCCCTATTCTTCCCCCAAATACTACTCACTTACTACTAACCACCCCACCCAGTCTTTGAATCTTATTTTCCGCTAACTTGAAGCATTTCCCAAAGTATACACATTTTAATAGGTTTTTATCCCTTTCACATGCCAAACATTAACAGGTAAGTGAATATACTAATCAATTCATGTAGAACTTGAAGTAATCTTGAAAATAAGCTGTATTGGATGCCCAGACCTTATGAGAAAATATTTATAATAGTAAAATTTAGTAGGTAATGAATTTGTGAACCTAGTTCTCTATAGCTATAAAAGGAAGAAGCAAAATAAAACTAAAGGAAGCAGATTTTGGGTGTAGGGGTTTGTCCTTGTGCGTTCATGCTTTGGTTTCATGAATTATTGTTCTACATGTGATTAGTTTTTTATTCAATTATGTAACTCCAATACTTAGAGCCAAAGTTGTGAACATTTTTAGGTCTGAGTATATCTGTATATTTTTTGTATTATAGTATTTAGCTGATAGTTTCTTTTTATAACCTTATGAACTAGATCATGATTATAACTCAGTATTTGAAGTTAACATATTTTAAAAAATCAAAGCACTTCTTGTCAGCAGATATCTTAAATCTTAATTAGACCTACAAAATGTGAGTCAAAATAAGGTTGATTAAAACTATTTAGGAATATTATAAAGTTTTAAAAGTATAATTTTTATTAAGTTAATAGAATGGCTAAAAGTATTATTTTATACTGTGTCATAGAGATTTGAATGACTCTAGAAATTAATTTTTAATCATGGCTCATTAATAATAATTAAGATGAATGGAAAAAAAAACATATTCATTGATGTTTACTTCTGCAATATAAAATGATTATACATATTTCATTTAAGATATTTTGATATATTCTTCACTCTTCCAGATGTATGGGGAGTAAACCATAATGTCACTAAAAGCAAACTATTCTATAACATTTTTTTGCTCTTTAATAAAAGCAGCTATTTTAACAGCAGTGCTGACCTGATAATTGCTAGTGGTCTAAATTGGATGTACTTCAGTTAATGCATCAGTAAGTGATGTACCTTCAATGCAATTAAAAGATTCTAATCTAACCTAAAGAAAGATCTTGTTCATATTGACTGCTTTAAATTCAGAGTATGATTTCATATTTTTAAAGTGGTCCATGACTTAGCTGACCCCATTAGTGAGATACAACCTTCCTTTGGTGTAGCCAGTTGCTGCTGAATAAGCTTTTCTGAAAGCCTTTGAATGAACTTCATCAGACCACTTCTATTGTTTAATTTCAGAAAAGGAGAACTGAGTAAAAACAATCAGATGTTTAACAAGGAGACTGAAGAAGTACTGGATTGAAGAGAGGGATAATAATTTATCAAGTAACAATAATTATTCCATTTGAAATAAAGAGCTTAACTTTTTGTTGTTGTTCAGTTACTCAGTAGAGCCCAGCTCTTTGTGATCCCATGTACTACAACACACCAGGCTTCCCTGTCCTTCACTATCTAACTTTTTTATTGGATATTAACTTTTTTTTCTAGCGAAGTATTTATTCAGATTTTGTCAGATATTAGTGATGTGACTTGCAGAGTTATCAGAATGTTTTAGTTTCCCTCTTAATTATTTTAGTGACTGGTACCTTTGTGTGTCTATTTTGTGAGCAGGGCAGTGGCCCCACTCCATCTCCTGCCACCATTACTAATATTAGAATGCACTTCAGTAGAAAGGAAAGTATTAGTAGTTTGCCACAGTAACACACCTATGGATTATTATTGCAAAATTGTCATTACTATTATATTATTATTATTACCCTTATTGCAAAATTCAGGCTTAAATTGAAGAAAGCAGGGAAAATCTGGAGACCATTCACATTTAGCTATGACCTAAATCGAATCCTTTATGATTATACATTGAAGGTGACAAATAGATTCATGGCATTAGAGCTGGTAGACAGAGTACCTAAAGAACTATGGATGGAGGTTCATGACATTATACAAGAGGTGATGACCAAAACCATCCAAAAGAAAAAGTGATGCAGGAAGGGAAAGTGGATGTTCAAGGAGGCCTTACAGATAGCTGAGAAAAGAGAGAAACAAAAGTCAAAGGAGAAAGGGAAAGATATATCCAACTTAATGCAGAATTTCAAAGAATAGCAAGGAGAGATAAGAAAGCCTTCTCAAGTGGAGAATGCAAAAAAAAAAAAAAAAAAAAAAAAGCACAAAACAGTAGAATGGGAAAGACTAGAGATCTCTTCATGAAAATTGGAGATACCAAGGAAACATTTCATGCAAAGATGGGCTCAATAAAGGACAGAAAAGGCAAGGACCTAACAAAAGCAGAGAGGATAAGAAGTGGCAAGAATACACAGAAGAAATATACAAAAAAGGTCTTAGTGACACAGGTATCAATGATTGTGTGGTGACTCAACTAGAACCAGACATCCTGGAATGTGAATTCAAGTGGGCCTTTTTAAGCATTACTACAAACCAAGCTGGTGGAGGTGATAGAATTTCAGTTGAGGTTTTTCAAATTCTTAAAGATGATGCTGTTAAAATGCCATGCTCAGAAGGTCAGAATATTTGGAAAACTCATCAGTAGTCACAGAACTGGAAAATGTCAGTTTTGATTGCAATCCCAATGAAAGGCAATGACAAAGAATGTTCAAACTGCTGTACAGTTGTGCTCATTTCACATGCTAGCAAGATAACGCTCAAAATCCTTCAAGCTAGGATTCAGCAGAATGTGAACTCAGAATTACCAGATGTGAAAGCTGAATTTAGAAAAGTTATAGGAACCAGAGATCAAATTGCCAATATCTCTTGAATCATAGAAAAAGCAAGGGAGTTCTAGAAAAACACCTACTCTGCTTCATTGACTATGCTAAACCCTTTGACATTGTGGATCACGACAAACTGTAGGAAATTCTTAAAGAGATGGGAATACTAGACTATATTACCTGTCTTCTGAGAAACCTGTTTGAGGGTCAAGAAGCAACAGTTATGACTCGACATGGAACAATGGACTGGTTCAAATTGGGAAAGGAGTATGTCAAGGCTGTACATCATCACCCTGCTTATTTAACTTATATATAGGGTACATCATGCAAAATGCTGGGCTGCATGAATCACAAGCTGGAATCAAGTTTGCTGGAAGAAACATCAACAACCTCATATATGCAGATGATGTCACTCTAATTGCAAAAAAATGAAGAGGAACTAAGGAGCCTCTTGGCTGAGGGTAAAAGAGGAGAATGAAAAAGCTGGTTTAAAACTCAACATTCAAAAAACCAAGATCATGGCATCTGTTCCAATCACTTCATGACAAATAGATGAGCAAAATATGGAAATAGTGACATATTTTATTCCTTGGGCTCCAAAATCAATCACTGTAGATGGTGACTGCAGCCACAAGGCTTGGAAGAAAAGCTATGGCAATCAAACAGCATATTAAAAAGCAGAGACATCACATTACTGACTGCTGCTGCTGCTGCTGCTGCTAAGTTGCTTTAGCTGTGTTCAACTCTGTGCAACCCCATGGATGGCAGCCCACAAGGCTCCCCTGTCCCTGGGATTCTCCAGGCGAGAATACTGGAGTGGGTTGCCATTTCCTTCTCCAACACATTACTGACAAAGGTCCATATATGCAAAGCTATGGTTTTTCCAGTAGTCATGTACTAATGTAAGAGTTGGACCATAAAAAAAGCTGAACATCAAAGAATCCATGGTTTCATATTGTGGTCCTGGAGATGACTCTTGAGAGTCCTTTGGACAGCAGGAGATCAAACCAGTCCATGTCAAAGGAAATCAACTCTGAATATTCTTTGGAAGTACTGATGCTGAAGCTGAAGCATCAGTTTGGCCACCTAATGCAAAGAGCTGACTCATTAGAAACAACCCTGATGCTGGTGAAATGAGAATCTGAGTTCTTGTTCACTGAGCCTAAGAATGAACTTCACAAACACACAGACACCCATGATAACAAGTGAATAGGATATATTAAAGAGAAAGAAAGTACAAAGCTCTCAACATAGGCATTGAGAGGGGGTTAAAAAGTCCCCTAGAGGCAGGACTTACAGCAGTTTACATCCTTACTAGTATTAATTTGTACATTTTTGGTTGGCTCCTGTCCTTAAAAGTCATTATTTTTAACCAATTAGTTTAAAGGTCAAGATGTTTATTTTAACATCTTTATGGCTTCTCTTGATCCTCAGATTAAGTCACCACCCTTTTCATGCACCCTGGCCATTTTTCAGTGGACCAGATGTATGTGCTATAGATTAATGATCACCAGTTTTGTTTTGTTTTTTTCCCCCCTCAGGCATATGGAACAGAAGTTAGTTACTGTCCTTCCCTGAATCTGAGTGTTGATAATTTATCAGACCAAGACACATTCCAGGAATCTGGGATAAAGGGTACAACTTTAGGTTAATGGAGTGAGATATTTATTGAAAACAAGACCTAGGTCTCAGAGCCCTACACTGGCTGCCTAGCAATTTCTACCTCATTGGGGAAGACTGAGAATAGGATGAGAAGAGGGCAACAGAGGATAATGTGGTTGGGTGGTATGAACTCAACGGGTATGCATTTAAGCAAATTCTGGGAGATAGTGAAAGACAGGGAAGCCTGGCTGCTGCAGTCCGTGGGGTCACAAAGACTCAGGCATGACTTACTCGGGCATGAAAAACAAACCGCATTAGAAAGTTACTTTTGATCTTCTGTTTGGAATTGACCTTGTATTTCTAAATCAGAGAGCAGATATTTGAAGAAGGATGATAGACTTCCTGCCTACCTTAAGATGAGTGTGATTGGGTCACTAAGTGCATTTGGAGTCCACATCCATTGGTTTTGTATGGAGTAGAACAATTTTTCTTGATTCTAGAAATGGGTATTTGTGTCATAGCCTGGCTTACTAGATGCCCTCACTGAGGTGGTGTCTTTTGATGTTTGTCCTGGGAAGTTGGGAAACTGAACAAGGAACTCTGCCAACCAGATGCCATTTTAAACTGCTAGTCTCTGCTCTTTTGTGCATGCAAGATAATTTGCTGAGTATAAAGGGTTTTCTCTACTAGCTGTGAAGGAAAACTAAAGTTCAGCTCCAGTTCTCTCAGGAATTCTTCTCTGACGCTCTGAATTTCTCTTCTAGAGAACTCTGAGTAGACTTAATCATAGTCTTCTTCATATTATTAGTGTGAATGTCTTGCCCACCAGCTGACATGCCTGCTAAAGACTAACTTGCAAGTTTTATTCCTTTACTCTTCTGTTTTGTAATCTGCTTGAACTTGGTAGGCCTTCAGGAGGTGGTGTGATTTGAATTAAAATTAGATAATCTGGCCTGATTTTGTTGATTATGTAGCCACAATAGTGTTAACTGTGGTTATTAATGTGTGTTTGTTAAAAGTTATGGTGTTATAGAACTTTTCAAGCAGTCAGCAACTGATATTTGTTTATGCCTAGCCCAGCTGTCTCCCCAGCTCCCTAGACCATGCAGTGCCTTGCCATCTACTAATGTACCACAACTGTTCTATGCTGCATCTGTTTTCCTAATTGCTGGAACTGATAAGGATAAATGAGCCCCATTCCCCCCTGTGGGTGTGTGTGTGCTTCATAAACTCACTGAATGTAGCCCTTATCTGGAGGTAGAATGAAAATTATCTCTAGGGAGGATTCTGATTTGGAGCTGTGAACATGAAAAAAACAAAACAAAACACATCTTCCCCACCCAGTTACTGACCACCACACAACCAGAGCTGGGGTAGATGGATAGATGCCATTTTGGGATCTTCTGCTTATCTATTTCAGTTTCTGAGAAACATTTCAGAAACTGAGAAACATTCAGTCTCTGAGAGGAGCATTTCCTTCTCTACAACATTTTAGTTAGATGCCAGATCTTAGTGTCCTTTGATGTGGTACCAACCTCCATGGTATACATTTTATCTACTACCTCTGTTTCCTTTTCCTTTACAGCATTCTTGATAGATTGACCTTAGGCCAAATTCTAGCCATTGCTCACCAGTATTATTTTTGTAACTTAATAGTTATAGAATTCTTGTCTCTATAATCTCATTAAGGAACAGGATTTTTAGCTATTTTATTCATTGCTCTGTCCTAACGCCTTGCACAGTCCCAACATACAGTACATTTTCAGTAAAAATTGGTTACCATGATATAAATTTAACTTTTTTCAACTTAGATTACATTTTTAGGATCACAAAATATTATTGTACAGTTTACTTTAGGTTCTTTTGTTTAATATCCTCATTTGCTATTTTGAACACCTACATTTCAGTCAAAATTATATTTAACTGAATTAATTTGCTCACATAGCTCCTTTAATTCAAACTTTTAGTAAGCTTTGAACATGTTGGTTATTATATTTTTGACTCAGTAATCCTTTCCCATAAAACTTTTTAATTTAGTCTTAAAGTCCTAATTATGTATATATTTTTCCCTTACTTAAATGAAGGATGTGGTTAATCTCTCCATCTGCTTAACGTGTTGTCATTAAAAAAAAAAATAATTTAGGAAATGTGTATTGAACACCTGCCAGGTTCTAGATCTAGTTCTAGGCTTGGGGAAATAGACAGGAATAAAAGACAAATTAGAAGCAGTACAGTGTCTTGGTTAAAGTGCCATTCCTGGCTATTGTAGAATTCTTGTTTACACAAGCTTGGAGCACAAATGTCATTTTTTATGTGAAAAGTAGATATATTGTATCATATCTGAAGTCTCTCATGGCTTTAAAACTTAAGTTATCTCTATGTTAAATGGCATCAGATTTTAAAAAATAATTATTAATGATGTGAAGCAAAATTCATCAAAATATTCCATAGAGTTTTCAACTAGGTTTTAAATCCCTTCAATCATTTTGCCCTTTAGGATATGTTTCATTGTAGTTGACTTTAAGCCTGCATTAGTTTTCTAATGGATTATCAGGTTAACATTTTAAAATATGTAATTGTTTAAACAGGTAAGTCACTAGCAATGACAATTAAAATTAATATATTCTGCAAAAAAAATTTAGCTGCTTTGGTGTATTTTCAGTTCAGTCCAGTTGCTTAGTCGTGTCTGACTCTTTGCGACCCCATGGACTGCAGCACGCCATATTTCCCTGTCCATCACCAACTCCCCGAGCTTACTCAAACTCATGTCCACTGAGTTGGTGATGCTATCCAACCATCTCTTCCTCTGCTGTCCCCTTCTCTTTTCGCTTTCAATCTTTCCCAGCATCAGGGTCTCTTCTAATGAGTCAGTTCTTTGCATCAGGTGTCTAGAGTATTGGAGTTTCAGCTTCAGCATCAGTCCTTCCAATGAGTATTCAGAATTAATTTCCTTTAGGATGGACTGGTTGGATCTCCTTGCTGTCCAAGGGACTCTCAAGAGTCTTCTCCAACACCACAGTTCAAAAGCATCAATTCTTCGGTGCTCAGCCTTCTTTATAGTCCAACTCTCACTCCATACATGACTACTGAAAAAACCATAGCTTTAATAGATGGACCTTTGTTGACAAAGTAAGAACTCTGCTTTATAATGGGCAAACCTGATTGTTGGTAATGGATAGATCACTTAAAGTTTCATCTTGTGTTCTAGGAAAATATTCCATTTCATGCTTTTCTTTAGTGTTTATTTTCATGTATGTGCAAATAAATGCTTGTTTATCTAATGTACATTATAAAACCTAATATCTTCATAGTAGTCAATTTCCTTATTTTTGTCAATATTAAAACTCTTAATAACCTGGTGCTTTCCCACTAAATTTCATGAGCCTTTGTGTATATGTCTTAGTTTCTTCATCTTTAATGCTATAAGGTTGAGTTTAACGGGACTATCTACCTCATAGCATTAACATGAAAATTAACTGAAATAAAATTTCTAACCTAACACCATGCCTGTCGCATGGTATGTGACATGCCTTTCACTTCTATAAATTTTAAATATTATGATTATTTTCTTCCTTAGCTCATTCCTTATTTCTACACATACCTATTTTTAAAGAACCATTATAAAAAGGCAATTAAAGAAGAAAACTTAGCTATGTAAAAACAGAAGAAATGAACTAAGGACAAAATTTAATAGGGTTACAGATTCTTAAAAAGACAATTGATGAATACTTAAGTGCAGAACTTAGTTCACTGAATACTGTATATTCTTACAATATTCTACTGAAGGAGGTATTCAAAATTTAATGATCTCATTATATTTAATAAAATATGAGAGGGTATGGATTTCAAGAATGTAATTCTATCCATTAACAGAAAGGTTTCATGTAAATGAGTGTAATTGTCCATAAAGACTAAGCACATTTATAATATATTAAAATGACCTCCAAAAGTCTTGTCTGAATTTCTTGGTGCTTTAAGTAATTAAACTAAACATTTTACTGAAATTATTTATATATTATTTTTATTTGAGCAATTAATCCAATACAGTTTTATAGAATTGTGTTTTGTTTTATTTTATTTTGGTTTGGAAGTGCGTTTTAATTCTAAAGTATCTAGCTACAATAAGTATAATATAACACATTTTATGATATTTTAATATTAAAGTATAAAGCATTGATTTTAAGAGAATTTTGAAATTTCTTTCCTATATAAAAAAAACAATTTATTATTTTAACTGGCTTATTTCTATAGCATTATGTGAAAAAATAGTGTTTTCATTTTTCCCCAAAGTGACAAAGAAGCTAATGTTTTGTTCACTTACTAAAAGTTGTTTTGCAATACTAAACAAAAGATAAATTTAATAATTTTTAAATACATGTTTAATGAAAGTGACTCAGAGGAGATATCTCTATAGGAATCAAATTGGTTTATAATTTACTGTTAGTCTAATATACCTTATACAGTTGTTTTTCCAACTCCAAACTCTGTTCAAAGGAAAAAAAAATCAAATGCAGAAAAAGTTCACTTATTAATTTATAAACTTACAGATTCTTAACTCTGTTTTATGAGGTTACTAATCACAAAGAGAAAAGCATCTGACACTGTATTGATTAGGTATTTTATTTTATTTCTTTATTTTTTGCTTATGGGATCTTAGTTTCCTGACCAGGGATTGAACCCAGGCTTGTGCCAGTGAAAGTGCAAAGTTCTAACCACTGGATGACCAAAGACTTCCCTGATTAGATATTTTATAAATGCTGTGTGATTTTTTTTCTTATTGTTTTATTTGAGAAATAAGGTAAAATAATATATAGATGTGTAATGAGTTGGAAAAAAGTGAAAGTGTTAGTCACTCAGTTGAGTCTGACTCTTTGCAATCCCATAGACTGTGTCCCATCAGGCTCCTCTATCCATGGGATTCTCTAAGCAAGAATTCTGGAGTGTGTAGCCATTCCTTTCTCCAGGGGATCTTCCCCACACAGGAATCTAACTCAGTCTCCTGCATTGCAGGCAGATTCTTTACTACCTGAGACACCAGGAAAGCCCCATGTAATGGTTACTACTCTTTAACTTTTTATTTTGGTATATGTCAAAAGGAACACATTAAATCTCTTTTTACCAACTTTCACCCTGTTGGATGAGCCAATATGAATTATTTCAAGATAATTCCTGGCCCACCAGGTTTATTCATCTCATTTCTAAACTGTTTTGTAGTTCCGTATTTATGTTAACCTTGTGGCCTAGCGTCTCCAGTATTTCAGATCTCTATAGAGATCCTTTAGGGTTTGTTTTATACTTAAGAAGTTCCAAATCTATGTAGGGCTCTGAACTGTAGTGAAATATTCACTGGACCACAGGGTCATTCTTGAACTTGACCCATATTCTAGATCTAATACTTCCTAGCTTGCAACCTACATATTGAGCTTATCCTGCAAATGAGCTGGAAGCAAAATTGTGAAATGGCAGAGAGCGTTTCTGGTATTTTTAAACTTTCTGGATGGCTGCTTTTCTTGTCTAAATTTTCATGATCTCTCTTAATATCACAAAGTAATTTGATAAACAAAATAAATCACAAATCCTAGGAAAAAATAATAGTCAATGTTTTTTAGATTCATTTATAGAATTTACATTAAAAATGAAGTCTTTAGAAAATGATGCTTAAGATACAGAAATGGATCTTTAGTAAAATTATTAGTCTCTTTGATTTCTGGATCAAGTCACATAGCTAGGCTCATGATTTTTTACCTCAAATCATATTATAAAGGCAGCTGCTGATCAATAAGACTAACTCTGCTATCAGAGACCATTTCCCATACAGTGGACACTAATATTTCAAAAGTGGCAAAAAAAACCCCAAAACAAAACAACTTGCTTTGTTGTAATAACAGATGTGGTGAATGTGAGAATTTGTGCAAGAGATGTATGTAGAGAGAAGCATCCTTTTCATGTAGTGAATCTCATGCCACAACATTAAGATTGATTCTCATGTTTAGATTGAATGTTGAATGTTGTTGACCCTGGATGTATGGTTTAGTAATCAAAGCAACTCTAGTACTTTCAAGCCTTACAAACTAGTTTCAGAGACAAAATATGAACCAGTTTATTGTTAGCTGGTTCAATAGTCTACTATTTCTAGCTCAGTGGGAGTGCAGAGTTGGAGAAGAGATTCTCAAAAGAAAGCAGGGGTGGGAAGGCAATTGTTTCCAAAAGAGAGATAGGATTGTGCCTGGGAGAGATAGTCCACTGGGCTTCCCAGTTTGTGCTAGTGCTTAAGAACCCACTTGCTAATGCAGGAGACATAAGAGATGTAAGTTTGATCCCTGGGTTGGGAAGATCCTCTGGAGGCGGGCATGGCAACTTACTCCATTATTCTTGCCCAGAGGGTCTGTGGACAGAGGAGTCTGGCAGGCTACAATTCATGGGGCAACAAAGAGTTGGATATGACTGAAGTGACTTAGCCTGCACACAGCATAGTCCACTACAGTAATCTTCAGCATCTCTGGTAGTAACTAATATTTTGCCACTTGGTATGATCAGGTACCAGGAACCTCCTTAATGGTTAAAGTATTGCTCCTAGATCATCTGGAGTAGTTTCTGGACAAGGAAAAAGGAACACTGGGTGGAAAGACTGTGGGGGGAAAAGTGGTGGTAATAAAGATTAACTTACTGCAAGTCCTAGTTGTGACTGTTACAAGGTCACTTTATTTTATTTATTTATTATGATTATTAATAATTTACTTTACAGTACTGTATTGGCTTTGCTATACATTGACATGAATCCACCACAGTTGTACATGAGTTCCCAATCCTGAAAACCCCTCCCACCACCCTCCCCATATCATCTGTCTGGGTCATCCCAGTGCACCAGCCCCAAACATCCTGTATCCTATATCTAACCTAGACTGGTGATTCATTTCTTACATGATAGTATACATGTTTCAATGCCATTCTCCCAAATTATCCCACCCTCTCCCTTTCCCACAGAGTCCAAAAGTCCGTTCTATTCATCTGTATCTCTTTTGCTGTCTCGCATACAGGGTTATCATTACCATCTTTCTAAATTCCATATATATATATATGTGTGTTAGTATACAGTATTGGTGTTTTTCTTTCTGGCTTACTTCACTCTGTATAATCGGCTCCAGTTTCATCCACCTCATAGAACTGATTCAAATGTATTCTTTTTAATGGCTGAGTAATACTCCATTGTGTATATGTACCACTGCTTTCTTATCCATTCATCTGCTGATGGACATCTAGGTTGCTTTCATGTCCTGGCTATTATAAACAGTGCTGCAATGAACATTGGGGTACACTTGTCTCTTTTAATTCTGGTTTCCTTGGTGTGTATGCCTAGCAGTGGGATTGCTGGGTCATAAGGCAGTTCTATTTCCAGTTTTTTAAGGAATCTCCACACTGTTCTCCATAGTGGCTGTAGTAGTTTGCATTCCCACCAACAGTGTAAGAGGGTTTCCTTTTCTCCACACCCTTTCCAGCATTTATTGCTTGTAGACTTTTGGATCACAGCCATTCTTACTAGTGTGAAGTGGTACCTCATTGTGGTCTTGATTTGCATTTCTCTGATAATGAGTGATGTTGAGCATCTTTTCATGTGTTTGTCAGCCATCCATAGGTCTTCTTTGGAGAAATGTCTATTTGGTTCTTTGGCCCATTTTTTTATTGGGTCATTTATTTTTTTGGAACTGAGCTGCGTAAGTTGCTTATATATTTTTGAGACTAGTTTTTTGTCAGTTGCTTCATTTGCTATTATTTTCTCCCATTCTGAAGGCTGTCTTTTCACCTTGCTTATAGTTTCCTTTGTTGTGCAGAAGCTTTTAATTTTAATGAGATCCCATTTGTTTATTTTTGCTTTTATTTCCAGTATTCTGGGAGGTGGATCATAGAGGATCCTACTGTAATTTATGTTGGAGAGTGTATTGCCTATGTTCTCCTCTAGGAGTTTTAAACTATAAACTATAGTTTATAGTTTATAGTCTTATGTTTAGATCTTTAATCCATTTTGAGTTTATTTTTGTGTATGGTGTTAGGTTCTAGTTTCATTCTTTTACAAGTGGTTGACCAGTTTTCCCAGCACCACTTGTTAAAGAGATTGTCTTTAATCCACTGTATATTCTTGCCTCTTTTGTCGAAGATAAGGTGTCCACAGGTGTGTGGATTTATCCTGGGCTTTCACTTTAAAGTGTAGATTTTGAACTATTAGTGGTCAGTGGTGCGCCATTTAGGGGAAGGAGAATGGAAAGTCATAAAGGTGTGGGTTTTCCATGGAAAACACCTTGATTCCAACTTCCTGAAGTGAACATATGAAAGTGATTAGCCAAAGCACACTGGCTGACGTAAACTGTCGTTTTTTTCTTTCAGAAATGTTCTAAAAGGAATTAGATTGTTTTATTTGCTCATTCCATGCTTGGTAGCCTTAGGGACCAGAACAAAGAATGAACTATGACCCTTGTTTCCTGCTATTATCTCTAAATGCACCTTAATATGACACTATATATTAATGTTATATTAAGAATTGTAACACAAAAGTAACAAAATTAAGGCTAGAGTTCTTTTTCTTCTGTTAAAATCATATTTCATCAGTGATACATCCACTAAATGGAACCTATTCTTTGGAATTGTTATACTTGTTCAAAAGCTTGCAAATTAGTGTAAACTTGGGACCTGCCGAACATCCTTTCAGTATTATGAGATTCCAGAAATGTGAATAGGATGTTTCAGTTGTTAGGTAATTTTCCCAATTCCTTTTTTTGTGTGTGTGCTCAGATAATTCAAATGGCTTCATTTCAACACTTCAGGCTTCTCATGTACACTGTATTAGAATGTGTAACATTTCTGAAGGAATTTGGCACAGACATCACATTTCAACTTTAATTCTCTAAGTTTGAAGAGTGCCTGCCAAGATCAGTATAAATACATCCTAATAAATATATTTTCACCAATTTTCAAAGTTCTCTTATTTCAAGTGTCAATATTGTATGTGTTATGACAAGAGTAGTTTAATTAGTTATGGTTTTTACTAATATTTTGAATAAATACATTTAGACTGTATTTACAGCAAACCTCAACATTATCAAATGATAAAGACAGCATTGGTTATTACTTGATCACTCATTAAGAGACACATGTAAAAGCTTGATTTCAGTTAAGATTTCTGTGTATTTAGGTAAGTGGGAAGATAGTTAAATTCCCCTAAAGCCTATAATTTAAGAAATTTAAAATTTAGAACATTTCTTTTGTCTTTTTTTAAACTGCTTTTTGGTTTTAGTTGAAATCATATAAATATTACATGCGATATTATATCCTGTTTTCTTCCCTTAACATTAGCATAACATCAAAATGTGTAGAGAATGATTTACTGTTTTAAAATAAATTTTATTATTGCTAGATATATCAAAAATGTTTTAACTAATGTAGAATATATAAGAATTTGTCTATCCAGAAAAATGTTTTCCCTGGAGACATTTAAAAAAATCTTTCTACATGAGGGCAAACAACTGTCAGAAGCTAATTTTATCTAAAATAATTGAGGCAGCATAGGTTGGTGACATTCTATAAGAGTACATTGTTGCTGAAGACTGGCTATGATTTAAGACTAATATAATTTAAAACTGATCCCTATGGAGAATGGCAAATATTGATTGGCCAAAAAGTTCACTTGGGTTTTTGCAAGAGCTTCTGGAACAAACTTTTTCAGCCAACTCAGTATATTTGTTAGCCAGCTAAAAGAGCAAACACAGTTTATTAATTTATTCTACAAATTTGAGATTATGTGATTCTTAGCAAATGTTACGGAGAAGGCAATGGCACCCCGCTCCAGTACTCTTGCCTGGAAAATCCCATGGGCGGAGGAACCTGGTGGGCTGCAGTTCAGGGGGTCGCTAAGAGTCGGACATGACGGAGCAACTTCACTTTTACTTCTCACTTTCATGCATTGGAGAAGGAAATGGCAACCCACTCTAGTGTTCTTGCCTGGGGAATCCCAGGGACGAGGGAGCCTGGTGGGCTGCTGTCTATGGGGTCACACAGAGTCGGACACGACTGAAGTGACTTAGCAGCAGTAGCAGCAGCAGCAAATGTTATAATATCTGAGATTAATATAATTTTAAAATATGTGAAGTAAGAAAATTTCCAGCAGTTGAGATTTTAATTCAAATGTGACTGCTCTGTAGGATAAAGAAAGTTAAATATGGTTTTGAGGTCCTGGATTGAATTCTAGCTGTAGGTAAATTTATGGAAGTTGCTTAATTTTTCCAAGTCTCAGTCTCTCCATCTATAAAACAGGATAATAATACAATCATTGGGGATTATACCTAACACTTGTCCATAATAAAAATTTATATATTATTTCCTTCCATGATTGAGAATTTTGACCATTCCTCTGGCTTCTTGTTCTCACCACTGGCTTTTAAGCATGTGTGGGATTCATTTTTCCATAAAGAACCTAGATTATTTGTTGTTGTTCAGTCACCAAGTCATGTCCAACTATTTGAGACACCATGGACTGCAGACTTCTCTGTCCAACATCATCTCCCAGAGTTTGCCCAAGTTCATGTGCAGTGAATTGATGATCCTATCCAACCATCTCATCCTCTGTCATCCCCTTCTCCTTCTTCCTTCAATTTTTCCCAGCATCAGGGTCTTTTCCAATGAGGCAGCTTTTTGCGTCAGATGGCCAAAGTATTGAAACTTCAGCTTCAGCATCAGTCCTTTCAAAGAGTGTTCAGGGTTGAGTTGCCTTAGGATTGACTGATGTCCTTGCTTTCCAAAAGACTCAAGAATCTATTCCAGGACCACAATCGGCAAGAATCAATTCTTCGGAGCTCTGCCTTCTTTATTGTCCAGCTCTCACATCTGTAGATGACTACTGGAAAGACGATAGCCTTGACTATACGGACCTTTGTTGGCAAAATAATGTCTTTGCTTTTTAACACACTATCTAGACTTGTCTTAGCTTTCCTGCCAAGAAAGAGCTGCCTTCTAATTTCATGGCTGCAACCACCATCCACAGCGATTTTAGAGCCCAAGAAAAAGGAATCTGTCACTGCTTCCACTTTTTCCCCTTCTATTTTCCATGAAATGATGGAACTGGATACCGTAATCTTAGTTTCTTTGATATTGAGTTTTTAAGCCAGCTCTTTCACTCTCCTCCTTCACCCTCATCAAGAGACTTTTTAGTTCCCTTTTGCTTTCTGCCATCTAGATTATTTAAAGTTGGTCAAAGATTGCCAAATTTCAGAGGTGTGGAAAACAAGTGTCTAATTAATAATCCTTGTTTATTCTGTGATGAATTTTCTGATTTTTTGTTATTTGTCCTTGGACTGATCAAATGATAGGTTTTTCATCACTTGAAGGGAATTGAGAAAAATGATGAAAGCTCCAATGATGTAAGAGACTATAACCATTGTTTCAGTTAATTACTAGCAGATACATGTACAAGGTCTTTCAGCTCAACCATGATCTGGTATGTCTACCTTCCTAGACCTGCTCCTTGGTGGTATTGTTCACTTTATATGTCCAAAGTTTCAGAGCAATTGTGGATAATACCAAATTTACTTAAATTAAAAAGTAATACAGATTTTTTAAAAAAGTGAATCATCTTTATGCTTAAAATATAAACTGGATATAAAACTTGTCTTCTTTAGCAAATGACAGGTTTTTAAAATTAAGTTAAATCACCTTATTAATGCTTGAAGTATGATTATGAGGAAATAATGATGCAACCCAAAAACATTAGTGTGCTTAATTTCCCTAATCTGTATTTCACCTTATAGTTAGTTTATCTGTATAAAAAGGACATTATTATAGTACATACATATTATCTCTTCAGCTGTCATTTCTGGACTGGTCTTAATTAGACTGACAGAAAAAAACTGGTTTTGGAAGTTTTATTTATATTGCTTTAATTTTTTTTTTTTTTTAAGCTAGGGCACTCATTAAATGACAGTAATAGTAAAAAGTGTTATTCATTTCCCCCATTAAGTAAAACCACACTTTGTATATTTTATCCATGTGTTGTATCCTCTGTCAGCCCCTTCTACTGCCTTCAATCTTTCCCATCATCAGAATCTTTTCCATTGAGTCAGTTCTTTGCATCAGGTGACTAAGGTATTAAAACTTCAGCTTCAGCATCAGTCCTTCCAATGAATGTTCAGGACTGATTTCCTTTAGGATGGACTGGTTTGGTGTCCTTGCAGTCCAAGGGATTCTCAAAAGTCTTCTCTTATACCACAGCTCCAAAGCATCAATCCTCGATACTCAACCTTCTTTATGGTCCAACTCTCACATCCATATATGACTACTGGAAAAACCATAGATACAGACCTTTATCGGCAAAGTAATATTTCTGCTCTTTAATATGCTGTCTAGGTTTATATATATATCCAAAATGATATATAGAAATTTCAAAAAACCTAAACCAACAACATGGTTCTGATATATTATAATGAAAGGGGTGATGCTGGTTTCATTTTTATTTGATGATTCAAGAAAAGGTTAAAGACAGTGGCACTCAATATCAGAAAGCTGTTGCTGACTACTGAGGAAAGAACATTCTGAAACCTGTTTCTTTGTCTTCATGATGAACCTTATTTTATTTGACTGTGAAGTTAATTTTTTCATATGTAAAATTGCAAGGCGCCTTTTAACTTGATTTGGGGAGGTGTTCTGTCTTTTGCAAGTGGGCTCTATCTTGTTACTTTGTTCTTCATAGGAAAAGGCAATATGTAGATTTCACAATAAAATGGAATCTAAGCCTTCCTTATCTGTTATTTTTCATAAAGGTTTACTTTCAATCTAGTTGAAGTACAGTATCATATTTTTATGAGACTCAGATAATCAAATGGACATTATTTTTTGTAACCTTGTCACATATCATGATCTTCCAAAAATTATCTTTCTATTAGAATAAGTTTATAAATGTAAGGATAATCTTTTGTTCACATTTTAAGCCCATAGTGTAAATTGATAATAGATTTTGCTGACAGTTTTAATATAGTAAATATGTTTACTGGAACCATAATTGTATGATCATAATGTTCCCTGTCAAATACTTGAAGTACAGGCCTAAAGGAAAAAGTTTAACAGGTGAAGATACTGAAGAAGAAATCTCAGAACCTATACAACTATTGGTGCAATTGCAAACTGAAATTTTATTTTTTAGTGTTGTTTATAATTGAGCAAGAATGTGGATTTGGCTAGTTTGTTGCTCTGTAAGTATTTACAGTAAGTTTTGGGTATTGCAACTAGTGCTAACAATTGTTTAACAACTCTTTGATTTCTCAGCCTTCATAACAGCCATATGAAAAGTTTGGCTTGGAGGTTTCCAAGAACATACACTGAACAGTGCATGTTTTCCTCTGTGATCAAGGGCAGGCAGCCAGAGGCTCAGATTTACTGATCTCAGTTTGACACTAATAAATGGCCACCTGGTTGAATGATGGTTATAGCTTTCACTATAAAGATATAACTGCTAAAATACTTTACATGCTACAACACTAACTCTAGTTCCCTAGATATTTTGATCTCATACTGTGGGAGTAAGAGTGTGACATAGTAACTTACTTATATATCTGGAATATGGCAAGATTTTCCATCACAGAGCTAGGAACTGGTTCACAAAGTATGCATTAGTAATACCAGGCCATAATGTATTCATTTGTGAAGCTAATTTTAACCTAGATCATTTCCACTTCCTAACTGCACACACCTTTGGAGAAATTTATATGTTCACCCTTAGCTTTATGTAGGGAAATACAGTCTATTCTCATTGTTTGCACTAGTTATGAAATATAAAGTTTCTGAACACTGATATAGTGATCCCTTGCTTAGGGCTTCCCTGGTGGCTTAGCAGCAAAGAATCTGCCTGCAATGCAGGAGACACAGATTTGATCCCAAGGTTGAGAAGGAACCCACTGGAACCCACTGAAACCATTTGATCCCTGGAGAAGGAACCCACTCCAGTATTTTCTCCTGGGAGATACCTTGGACAGAGGAATCTTTTGGATTACAGTCCATGGAGTCGCAAAAGAGTTGGACATGATCAAGCAACTAAATAACAATGAATCCTTGCTTCTTGGAAAAATATAGAGGAGATTCCTGTGAGTCTCTTGTCACAACATTTTGTCAATCAATGGATCAGTACATAACCTTGTTTATGTATGTTTCTACTTGAAGAAACTACATTTAATATATATTGTCGATTCATTACCATTAAACTCAAGGCCAAAAACATTGTAACACACCTCTCAACAAAGATTATCTTATACATGGATTTTCTTCCTAAGGCAGATTTCCCCCTTCCTGTGCTTAGTAGCCCCTACACAGTACTTTATTATGATGCTTGGGCCCATTTTAAAGAATGAGATCATCGACATAAAGCGCAGGATTGCAAAAATGTGGCACTAATAGACCTTAAGAGGAACATTATTTTTAGAGTATGAAAACTAAAACCATCAGTCAGAGTGATTCGTTTTTCAGCCTAAGCTGGGAATGTGTACATGAGGCAACTTAATATTTTGTTGTTCTGCACATGTCCACAAATGACTCTGAAAGCATTGCAAGTATCAATTTTAGGGTTACATATAAGTTTCAGCAAGTGGGTGAACTGCAAACCATGAAATCTGGGAATAATGAGGCTCTGCTGTACCATATGTTGTCAATCAGAATGGTTTTTTAACTGTATTTGTGTCTATAATGACTGTTATGGCGCTTCCTCTTAGTTCTGGAACACAATTATAACATTTTTAAATTGGAAGTGATCTTTGAAATCAACTAAACTACCATAACAGGTAGAAATTTCCTGTAAACTATCTCTTAAATCTAATTTAAGCTTTAACCTTTATCACAATTGGGACTATAAATTACAGACACTGATTATGAGTTTTGGTTGTTTTAATATAACCTGTATGGTTGATTCTACTTCTCATCTTTTCAAGCTATAGAACATAAGTCCTTTTATTTTTGCTTACATAAAAAACACTTTAGAGATTCAAGTTTACTAATATGCTGATGTTTTCCTAAGTGAACTATTTCCTTAAGATTTTTTTTATTTTAATGTGTTTTTTATTTCAGTGATGCCTACTCTAGAGCTACTATCATTTATTTATTTATTTACTTTTAATTTTATTTATTTATTTTTGGCTGTGCTGGATCTTTGTTGCTGGGTGCAGGCTTTCTCTAGTTACGAAGAGTGGAATTTACTCTCTAGTTGCAATGTATGTGCTTCTCTTGCGGTATAGCAGGAGCTCTAGGGTACTTGGGCTTCAGTAGTTGCAGAGCATGGGCTTGCTAGTTGTGGTGAATAGGTTTAGTTGCCCCCAGCAAATGGAATTTTCCTAGACAAGGGATCAAACCCATCTCCCCTGCATTGGCAGGAAGATCCTTAACCCATGGACCAAGGGAAGTCATTAAGATTTTTCAGTACTTGTGTTCTTTTCTGTGCCTTCATTCAACTTGTTGAATATGGTAATAAAAGCTAAGCAGGAGAGTCTTAAGCAAAAAGTTTTAAAGCTTTGTATCATGGCTGAGTGTGACTTTTAGTTCAATATTCTACAAATCAGTTTACTGACAGAAATTCACATTTTGTTTCTATCCTCAGTTGCTTTTTCCATATGCTTTTTTGAAAGCACACACACGCAATGATTACACATCGAAAGGTGTGTGTAGTTGTGTGTGTTCATACTGCATACATATATATTTATACAGATGTATATGTGTATATACATTGTGCCATAGTTGGCAATTCAGATATTACCAACAGGGAAAGAAAGTGACTTCATTAATTAAAATTGATCTTGCAAAGGGTAAACTTCATACCATTGTGCAGATTTTCATGGTCAACACACTTTTCTCTGCCTTCTGCCCACAGAATAAGATTTTCCGTATATTCATATTGTTATAATTATATTAACATAGATAACTCAATCTGTCCTTGGACTTTTAAAATTTAATTAACAAATTGAAGTGGATACAAAATAACTCTTTAGAATCTATTTGAATTTACATGTCTTATAATTGGTCATTTGGCATTTTCTCACTGTGTTTCTTTTCTTACCTTCTTTCTTTATCCACTTAAGTCTTTAATTTCTTTAGAGTTACTCAAATTTTAAGCTCTCTGTTTTTGAGTTCATACCAAAATTTACGCTATCTGTGACCCTATTCAATATTCTTTTTTTTTTTCACAATAATGAAAGATGTTTATCAGTTTTTACAATCAATAGCCAGACAGAAAATAAAAGTAATTACAGTTGCAAGACTTAATGGGAACATGATTAACCTAACAATATAAAATGATTACATGCAATTTGAGTGGTCAAGCAGAGTGATGTGGTAAGTGGAAGGCATAATATTCCCTGCCAGTGTATGTCTTTTGGTTGGTGCATTTAATCCATTTATAGTTAAGGTAATTATTGATATGTATGATCCTATTAACATTTTCTTAGTTGTCTTGGTTTGTTTTTTGTAGGTCTTTTCCTTGTCTTGAGCTTCCTGCCTAGAGAAGTTTGTTTAGCATCTCTTGTAAAGCTAGTTTGGTCGTGTTGAATTCTCTTAACTTTTGCTTGTCTGGAAAGCTTTTAATTTCTCCATTAAATCTGAGTGAGAGCCTTGTTTGGTAGAGTACTCTGTTGTAGCTTCTTCCCTTTCATCACTTTAAGCATATCATGCCATTTCCTTCTTGTTTGTAGAGTTTCGGTTAGGAAATCTGCTGATAAAATGATGGGAGTTCCCTTGTATGTTATTTGTCATTTTTCCCTTGTTGCTTCAATATTTTATTTTTGTCTTTAATTTTTGTCAGTTTGATTACTATATGTCTTGGTGTGTCCCTTCTTGAGTTATCCGGCCTGGGACTGTCTATGCTTCCTGGACTTGGTTGACTATGTCCTTTCCTATGTTAGGGAAATTTTCAGCTATTATCTCTTCAAATATTTTCTCAGGTCTGTTCTCTCTCTCTTCTGCTTCTGGGACCCCTATAATGTGAATGTTGGTGTATTTAATATTGTCCCAGATGTCTCTTAGTCTATCTTCATTTTTTTTTAATTCTTTTTTATATATTCTATTCTGCATCAGTGATTTCCACCATTCTGTCCTCAAGGTCATTTATCTCTTATTCTGCCTCAGTTGTTCTGCTATGAATTCCTTCTCAGGTATTATTCATCTCTGTTATTTAGTTCTTCCAGGTCTTTGGAAAACAATTCTTGCATCTTCTCCATTGTTTTCCAGAGATCCTGGATTATCTTCACTATCATTATTCTGAATTCTTTTTCTTGAAAGTTGCCTGTCTCCACTTCATTTAGTTGTTTTTCTTGGGCTTATCTTGTCCCTTCATCTGGGACATAACTTTCTGCTTTTTCATCCTAATTAATTTCTGTAATGTGGTTTTTGTTCTAGCTACATGGCACGGTGGTTCTTCTTGCTTCTTCTGTCTGTCCTCTGATAAGAGGCTTGTGTAAGCTTCCTGATATGGGAGGGACTGGTGATGGAAAAAACTGGGTCTTGCTCTGGAGGGAAGGGCCTTGCTCAGTAAAGCTTTAATCCAATTATCTGTTGATGGGTGGGGTTGTACTCCCTCCCCTGTTAGTGTTTTGACCTGAGGCCACCCAGCCCTGGGTTCTATGGGCTCTATGGTAGGGTTAATGGCAACCTCCAAGAGGGACCTTCCAGGACTGCTGCTGCCAGTGCCCTTATCCTCATGGTGAGCCCACACCTTCACAGCAGACCCTCCAACTCTAATAAATAGTTTTTGTTCTGTCTTCTGTGGAGTCACTGCTCCTTTCCTCTGGGTCTTGGTGCATGCAAGATTTTGTTTGGGCCCTCTAAGACTGGAGTCTGTTTCACCTGGTCCTGTGGAGGTCCTATAATCAAGTCTCACTTGTCTTCAAGGTCAGATTCCCTGGGGATTCACAGTCCTTTGTTAGATCCCCAGGCTGAGAAGCCTGACATAGGGTTCAGAAACCACAAAAGTGAGAAAACTTCTTTGGTGTTATTGTTTTCTAGTTTGTGGGTCACCCACCAGGCAGGTGTAAGATTTAATTTTATCATGATTGTGCCATTCTTAACATTTTGCTGTGGCTTCTACTTTGTCTTTGAACTTTATTTTTTGGTGGGTTCTAGCATTCTCCTGTTGATGGTGGTTTAACAGTCAGTTGTGATTTTGGTGCTCTCACAGGAGGAGATGAATGCAAGTCCTTCTACTTTGCCATCTTGAACCGAAAACCTGTTTAATATTCTTAACACTTTCTCTTTACCCATTTCAATCTGTCTGTCTGTCTGTCTATCCACCTACCTAACTATCCAGCTACTTACCTCTTGGGGACATTACTATAATAGCTTGAAAGTGAAAGTGAAGTAGCTCAACTTCTGTAAATGCTTGCCATTTACAGAAGTGCTTGGCTCTAAGCAATTTATTGTTTGTACTTAATATCTTTATGGCACTGTTGTAAGAATTAGAGAATATATTTACTGTATCCTGTATATAATGCCTTATACATGAAGTGTTAGTCACTCAGTCATGTCTGACTCTTTGTGACTCCGTGGACTGTAGCCTACCAAGCTCCTTTCCTTCATGGGATTCTCCAGGCCAGAATACTGGAGTGGGTTGCCATTTCCTTCTCCAGGGGATCTTCCTGACCCAGGGATCAAACTGGGGTCTCCCACATTTCAGCTTATGATTCCTTAAATACACAAACTTATTCTTTGTCAAGTTTATTTGACTTGAAATAAGAAACACTATGACCAAAGATCAGGAAGGTGAGTTCTCTTCTTTGTCCTGGAGATGGTCATTTGTTAACTGACTGTTTCACAACTCTACAGATGTGAATGACTGTTTATCTCACAGAGGTTTATTAAAGATACGAGAGATTAGAATCATTGCAACAGAAGATTACAAACATTACAGTACCTTCTAGAAGGATACTGATAGCTTGATTCAGTTTAGTCAGTCGCTCAGTCGTGTCCGACTCTTTGCGACCCCATGAATCGCAGCACGCCAGGCCTCCTTGTCCATTACCATCTCCCGGAGTTCACTCAGACTCACGTCCATTGAGTCCATGATGCCATCCAGCCATCTCATCCTCGGTTGTCCCCTTCTCCTCCTGCCCCCAATCCCCCCCAGCATCAGGATCTTTTCCAATGAGTCAACTCTTCACATGAGGTGTTATTGTTTGGAGTACTGGAGCCTCAGCTTTTGCATCATTCCTTCCAAAGAAATCCCAGGGTTGATCTCCTTCAGAATGGACTGGTTGGATCTCCTTGCAGTCCAAGGGACTCTCAAGAGTCTTCTCCAACACCACAGTTGAAAAGCATCAATTCTTCAGTGCTCAGCCTTCTTCACAGTCCAACTCTCACATCCATACATGACCACAGGAAAAACCATAGCCTTGACTAGATGGACCTTAGTCGGCAAAGTAATGTTCTTCAGAATGGACTGGTTGGATCTCCTTGCAGTCCAAGGGACTCTCAAGAGTCTTCTCCAACACCACAGTTCAAAAGCATCAATTCTTCTGCGCTCAGCCTTCTTCACAGTCCAACTCTCACATCCATACATGACCACAGGAAAAACCATAGCCTTGACTAGATGGACCTTAGTCGGCAAAGTAATGTCTCTGCTTTTGAATATACTGTCTAGGTTGGTCATAATTTTTCTTTCAAGGAGTAAGCGTCTTTTAATTTCATAGCTGCAGTCACCATCTGCAGTGATTTTGGAGCCCAAAAAAACAAAGTCTGACACTGTTTCTACTGTTTCCCCATCTAGAAAGTGATGTTGAATAACTTTAGAGCATTATTGTTCTTGAAACCTTTGAATTATTTTTCCTTTTGAACACAGCTTATTTTATGTCAGATATTAAAAATTACATAAATATTCTGCATCTCATTGTATTAGTCTAGTCAGGCTATCCTAACAAAAATGAGTGGCTTATAAACAACAGAAATTTATTTCTCATTTCTGGAGGCTGAAAAGTCCAAGATCATGGCATCCTTATTCTATGTCTCCTACATAAAGAATTTCTTCCTGGTTCATGAGTAACCTTCTCATTGTAACCTCACATGGTGGAAGGGCCAGGGAATTATCTGGAGTCCCTTTTAAAAGTCACAACCCCATTTATGAGGTCTGTACTCTGATGACCAAATCACCCTAATCCCAACGGCTCAAACTGCAAGTACCATCACTTTCTGTTTCAACACATACATTTTAGAAGTACATTCTTTCAGTCTGTAGCACCACCTTCCCTTAGACACATGTAACCCAATTTGATACAAATACTTTCCAATATATTATTCACATTACCAGACATACTCAGCTGAATTGAAACGGCTAAATATTTCTTGGCAGTATTAATATAATCAAGAAAAGCTGAGGTGAATTTTAAAAAAAATTTTTAATAAATAGCTGTATCAGGTCCCATTGGCTTAGTTGCTGCAGGGCATGTGGGATCTTAGTTCCCTGACCAGGGATTGAAATTGCATCCACTGCATTGCAAGCCAGATCCTTTACCACTGGACCATGAAGGAAGACCTGAGGTAACTTCTTTGATTAATAGGTATTGGTTAGGTAAACTGATACTTTAAAATTTTCATTCTGCATTAGCAGTATACATTCATTTTTTTTTTTTTAGTATCATAAATTCTTTATCCTTAGCATGCTTTGCTCAATCTGAAGTTTATATAAAGCTAATTTTATTTATAAATATTTTTTGTGAACTTCTACCCTAATATTTGTATCTGCCAATGTTATCTTTTCTGGCCGTGTGTTCTTTGCCCAGGTTTCCTATCTCTGCTGTACATGAATTCTGTTCTTTCCCCAAGGATACTTGTCCTTTACTTCCATGGTGCTTTATTGTGATGTCCCTTGGTATTTTTCAAGGTTGCACCTCCTGCTGGGCACTATTATATACATTTCTGTCAGTGAATGACAGCAAAGAGGAATTTGCTAGACTTTTGATCTTGTTAGAGTTAGTGTTATAAGGATCAGAACTAGAGTCTGTTTCACTTTTCTGCCCCTCACACCCAGAAGCAAACATATTGTGAAAGCATATAGATTCATTCTAAAGAAGCAGAAACTGACCAATTTTCAGATATCGTTAAAAAAAAGCCTGTGTGTTTAGAACTACAAGTTATTTAGAGAACAACTTTCTGGAGTATGTATTACTTCCCATTTTTTGCTTTTGGGTTTTCTTCACTTACAACTTTGCATTCTAACAATGAACACAATGATCCAGTGAACATATTGAAGTTAAAAGTTTCTGTTTGCAGAGTCATTTAGGAGAATTTCTAGGAAGTGTCTTTTACCTGGTTTTCCTTGGAGGACCTTCATCATAAGAAAGATGTACCTGTTACAACTCTTGGTAGCTAGAAATTAAAGCATCAAATATTTAAAAGGCTATCCTAATTTTTCATTAAAATAATTTCTTCCCAGTCTCAGTTCACCTTTCTTCTCATTTTACTTGGTATGGAATTATATGATTTCTGAGTTAAGAAAAACTTGTTTCAGATTGTTCCTTGTTTAGAAATAAGTAATGTATTTTGCCACAATGATCTATTGTTACTTGTTTTCAAAGATGGGATGCTTTTTTCAAAGATATTACAACTTACGTGGGTAGAAATTCTGTGGGAAAGCTAGAAAAGTAACTGGAAGCATTGAAATTATTAGATGATAGCTAAGATATAGAATTCACCATATTTGGTGAAAGATATGGATCAAACAGCAAAATGGAATCTATTTTTGGAAGCAGCGCCTTTTGTTGTAATCTGTTAGGCTGTTAAAGTTAGCGAGTTTTACTATTATAGTCTGTTACAAATGTGACTATTTAGACTAAAAATTGGTTTTCATGATTTTTCTAAGATTTACACATTTCTTACAGACTCTTGTGCAATAATAAAGGACTCCCAGGGAATTATTCGGTGTATTATTATACAAATAGCTCTTACCTTACTGTTGAAAACTTTATAAAGAAAAACTATGATAACTAAAATCCTAATTTTAAGCATTAGCCCTGCTTAGGAGATGAAAATTTATGCACTTATTCTTATCTTATGGCCTTGAAAGAGATGGCTCAACTTACCTGTGTATGTATGTTTCCTCATCTGTAAAATGTTGATAATAAGTTATTTTGATGTGCAAACTGTAATTATAGCTTCTGAGTTATAAAACTAGAGCTCTGTAGTAACTATATTAATAATATTTGCAGGTAGGATAAAATTTTGTTTCTCAGTTCATAAACTTCTTAAGGAATAGGTGTTAGTTTCCCTTTTTCCATAAAATAGTGTTGTGGTAACACAATATCTTATATAATTGAAATATGATAAGATGAAAAGGTTAGAATTTATTTTGTTCAGTTGATCATTGTTTTATTCACTTTTTCTCAAAAATTATCCACAGTGTTTAGAGTTATGGTTTTAGAAGAGAAAAGTCAAAGAAGCTATTGTTAATTAGCACATGTATCACAAAAATAGCTTTTTCTCATTCTAAAACTTCTGTGCAAGAATTATTTTCCACTAGGCACTTGGGCTTCCCTCATAGCTCAGTTGGTAAAGAATCTGCCTGCAGTGCAGGAGACCTGGGTTTGATTCTTGGTTCGGGAAGATCCCCTGGAGAAGGGAATGCCAATCCACTCTAGTATTCTTGCCTGGAGAATCCCATGGACAGAGGAGCCTGGCAGGTTACAGTCCATTGGGTCACAAGAGTCGGACACGACTGTGTGACTAAACCACCACCAGGTGCTTGTGACTCAAGAAAGCAGAATCAGTACTCTCTGCTCATTCAGTATTCAAAAAGGACTTTCTTTGTTTTAAGCACTGAGAAATTGGAAATTAAATATAAAATAAGACACTACCCTTAAGAAACTTACCTTTTAACAACATCATTGAGAAAAGTAAATAAAACTATTTCACTATAAGGTTATACTGTCATGACAGTATATGATTATAAGATTTGGGATGCCTTACATACTTTGGGGTCAGGGTAAATTTATTATATTTTCTTAGTAGATGTAGCTCAGATAATAAAGCGTTTGTCTACAATGTGGGAGACCTGGGTTCAATCCCTGGGTCAGGAAGATCCCCTGGAGAAGGAAATGGCAATCCACTCCAGTACCATTGCCTGGAAAATCCCATGGAAGGAAGAGCTTTGTAGGCTAGGTCCATGGGGTCACAAAGAGTCAGGCATGACTGAGTGACTTCACTTCACTTAGTAGATGATACTTTGAATGAGGCTTTGGTCAGGCAGAGGTTGAGATAGTGGACTACTGCATGAAGTCCCTGAAGCAAGAGAAGACTTTCAAGTAGTGAGTTTGTTAATTAGTTGGATCTAAGGCTGAGCGCCGAAGAATTGATGCTTTTGAACTGTGGTGTTGGAGAAGACTCTTGAGAGTCCCTTGGACTGCAAGGAGATCCAACCAATCCATTCTGAAGGAGATCAGCCCTGGGATTTCTTTGGAGGGAGTGATGCTAAAGCAGAAACTCCAGTACTTTGGCCACCTCATGCGAAGTGTTGACTCATTGGAAAAGACTCTGATGCTGGGAGGGATTGGGGGCAGGAGAAGGGGACGACAGAAGATGAGATGGCTGGATGGCATCACTGACTCGATAGACGTGAGTGTGAGTGAACTCCGGGAGTTGGTGATGGACAGGGAGGCCTGGCATGCTGCAGTTCATGGGGTTGCAAAGAGTCAGACATGACTGAGTGACTGAAATGAACTGAACTGAAGGTTTGATCCATCTCATGAAGCTTATTTCAAGCCATGCTAAGTAGTTTGTGGCACATGGAGATTTTAATCAGTTCTAGAAAGAGATGGGAATAGCAGAGCTCCTGATCTGCCTCTTGAGAAACCTATATGCAGGTCAGGAAGCAACAGTTAGAACTGGACATGGAACAACAGACTGGTTCCAAATAGGAAAAGGAGTACATCAAGGCTGTATATTGTCACCCTGCTTATTTAACTTATATGCAGAGTACATCATGAGAAATGCTGAGCTGGAAGAAACACAAGTTGGAATTAAGATTGCCGGGAGAAATATCAATAACCTCAGATATGCATATGACACCACCCTTATGGAAGAAAGTGAAGAGGAGCTAAAAAGCCTCTTGATGAAAGTGAAATAGGAGAGTGAAAAAGTTGGCTTAAGGTTCAACATTCAGAAAATGAAGGGAATCCCCTGGGGTCCAGTGGTTAAGACTGTGCTTCCATTGCAGGGGCTGTGAGTTCGGTCCCTGGTTGAGGAACTAAGATCCAACATGCCATGTAGTGCAGCCAAAAATAAACAAAAAAATTTAAAAAAAAATAAAATAGAACGAAGATCATGGCATCTGGTCTCATCACTTTATGGGAAATACATGGGGAAGTAGTGGAAACAGTGGCTGACTTTATTTTGGGGGGCTCCAAGATCACGCAGATGGTGACTGCAGCCATGAAATTAAAAGACGCTTACTCCTTGGAAGGAAAGTTATGACCAACCTAGATAGCATATTGAAAAGCAGAGACATTACTTTGCCAACAAGGTCCATCTAGTCAAGGCTCTGGTTTTTCTTGTGGTCATGTATGGATGTGAGAGTTGGACTGTGAAGACAGTTGAGCACCGAAGAATTGATGCTTTTGAACTGTGGTGTTGGAGAAGACTCTTGAGAGTCCCTTGGAGTGCAAGGAGATCCAACCAGTCCATTCTGAAGGAGATCAGCCCTAGGATTTCTTTGGAAGGAATGATGCTGAAGCTGAAACTCCAGTACTTTGGCCACCTCATGTGAAGAGTTGACTCATTGGAAAAACTCTGATGCTGGGAGGGATTAGGAGCAGGAGGAGAAGGGGACAACAGAAGATGAGATGGCTGGATGTCATCATGGACTCGATGGACATGAGTCTGAGTGAACTCCGGGAGATGATGATGGACAGGGAGGCCTGATGTTCTGTGATTCATGGGGTCGCAAAGAGTTGGACACAACTGAGCAACTGAACTGAATTCAAGATATCCATGCCAATTTTGTCTCCTCAAAGCTTTCTGCGGCAGCAATTTGAAGGAATAACCAGAAGATAGTTAAGATTATTATCTGGGAAAAGGAAGAGAAGTTGATCAATTGGTATGTCCAAGGTGAAATGACAAGTGGTCATTTAAGTGCTATGGTCTTAAATTTAGAAAAGGTGTCAGTCTAATGTCATAAGAAACAATGGCCCATGTCAGTGTTACCTTATAGTTCCAGGAATAAGTATCTGGTCCAATTTAACTTCCAATGCCCGTGGTAATCAGAGAGCAGAACTGATCTGAGACCACTGTCTCAGAGTCCAACAAACTTTTGGACTTTTCCAAAACTTTTCTTTAAGGGATCTTTAGGCGACCTGGCCTTTAGGTCTCTGGTGAAACTGTTAATACCTAACATTGCTCTTATAGCCAGAAAGTAGCCATAGACAAATGTATGACTGATGTAATTAGAACCACAATACTTTAGCTTCACTACATTCAGTGGACAGAGCAGACCTTTGACTTCACTAAGTTCACTGTTTGTTTCACTAGTTGTTTTTTAAATGTCTTAATTTTACACCATGGTCACACACAGAAAGACAAAACTATGAGGAGATAAATCAGGGCAAATCCACTTAGACAATTAGAATAACAGCATTTTATGCATTTATCATGATGAGACAGCAGCAGTATCTGGGAATACGAAGTCCAGAGATAGTGTAACATAAAAAGCCAGAGATTCTAAGTTATAATAAGCATTTTTCTGGCATATATATGTATTTGTCTTCTGTTCTTCATTGATGTGGTTTGTATTAGGACCTAGATGTGGGTGCTATTGTTATGTCTTTTTTAATGGAATTAGGTTTTGTTTTTCAGTTGCCAACTCTGAGTGGTTTAGCAACAGATTTTTAATGACTTAACTTAAAATGAGATGCAGTTTTAACTTTACCATTAAATTTTTTCTTATGGCATTTTAATTAAATAGGAGTCTAATATTAATTCTAATTACTGCCTTATTAATAAATACCAAAGACAATGCTCTCCTTCTAGTATGAATAGATGTATGATCAGCCAAAGTAATTGCAAAGAGTCATAGAAAAAAAATGCTTTTAAGACTTACTAAAACACAGATGCAAACAATGTGGCATAGCTGGATAGCTATGAAATCAAAGCTGCCAGCAGATAACCTTGCATGCAGCTTTAAGGAATTCTCTTAGCCAGAGAGAAGGTGTGGGGCGGGAGGGGGGAGGTGGTAGTTATGAGCAGAAACAGGTCTTAAAGGAGGCTAAAGATTGTAATCCAAGAATATATTTTACATGTGCCCAATGAGGAAAGCACTTTAGGAACTATTGGGTTGGCCTAAAATTTTGTTTGAGTGTTTCCATAAGATATTGCAGAAAAACCCAAATGAAGTTTTTGACCAGACTAACACATTGGCTGTTGGAGTTACACAACTTTAGAAAACATTTGCTCTCAGAGAGATTGTCTGCACACCTGGAGGAAAGCATCAAAAAAGTCCCTTTTTTCCCCTAGTGATATATGAAAAAAGAAAAAAAAAGGAAACAAAAGCAACAATATGGTTGGAAATGTTCTTTATTTTTAATCACAATTAAATTTATGAATTATTCTAGCTTAAAAAATGAAACTGTTGGAAGTATAACTTTTTGAAATGCAATTCCTGTATTTCTGTATCTGAATATTTCTTCATAATAAATGTCAGGAACGTAGTCCAGGACAGAAAAGCACGCCTGGTTTGGTTATCCACACTTTGACTAACCTTTGTCTAAGAAACTATATTTCCCGAATGTAATAAATATATACATTGAGATACATAATGTCATCTTTAACCACTACACTTTCAGTTAGTATTTAATGATTACTAATACTTCTAGCCATGAAATTAAAAAACGCTTACTCCTTGGAAGGAAAGTTATGACCAGCCTAGACAGCATATTCAAAAGCAGAGACATTATTTTGTTTGAGTGTTTCCATAAGATATTGCAGAAAAACCCAAATGAAGTTTTTGACCAGACTAACACATTGGCTGTTGGAGTTACACAACTTTAGAAAACATTTGCTCTCAGAGAGATTGTCTGCACACCTGGAGGAAAGCATCAAAAAAGTCCCTTTTTTCCCCTAGTGATATATGAAAAAAGAAAAAAAAAGGAAACAAAAGCAACAATATGGTTGGAAATGTTCTTTATTTTTAATCACAATTAAATTTATGAATTATTCTAGCTTAAAAAATGAAACTGTTGGAAGTATAACTTTTTGAAATGCAATTCCTGTATTTCTGTATCTGAATATTTCTTCATAATAAATGTCAGGAACGTAGTCCAGGACAGAAAAGCACGCCTGGTTTGGTTATCCACACTTTGACTAACCTTTGTCTAAGAAACTATATTTCCCGAATGTAATAAATATATACATTGAGATACATAATGTCATCTTTAACCACTACACTTTCAGTTAGTATTTAATGATTACTAATACTTCTAGCCATGAAATTAAAAAACGCTTACTCCTTGGAAGGAAAGTTATGACCAGCCTAGACAGCATATTCAAAAGCAGAGACATTATTGTGCCAACAAAGGTCTGTCTAGTCAAGGCTATGGTTTTTCCAGTAGTCATGTATGGATGTGAGAGTTGGACTGTGAAGAAAGCTGAGCACCCAAGAATTGATGCTTTTGAACTGTGGTGTTGGAGAAGACTCTTGAGAGTCCCTTGGACTGCAAGGAGATCCAACCAGTCCTTTCTGAAGGAGATCAGTCCTGGATGTTCTTTGGAAGGACTGATGCTAAAGCTGAAACTCCAGTACTTTGGCCACCTCATGCAAAGAGTTGTCTCATTGGAAAAGACTCTGATGCTGGGAGGGATTGGGGACAGGAGGAGAAGGGGACAACTGAGGATGAGATGGCTGGATGGCATCGCCGACTTGATGGACATGTGTTTGAGTGAACTCCGGGAGTTGGTGATGACAGGGAGGCCTGCTGCTTCTAAGTCACTTCAGTTGTGTCCGACTCTGTGCGAACCCATAGACGGCAGCCCATGAGGCTCTCCTGTCCCTGGGATTCTCCAGGCAAGAACACTGGAGTGGGTTGGTGCTGCAATTCATGAGGTCACAAAGAGTCAGACACAACTGAGCGACTGAACTGAATACTTTTAGAGAAGCCATTATAATAATGTTTTGAAAAATAGAAGATAAAATATAAAAAAGAACTCACTTATGTCATTATTTTTGTCTGCTTAATTTGAATATGTATGTCCTCTAGTATTTCTTAAATTGAAAACCTGATCTCTCTTACTTCATCTTAACCATCATATATTCCTGCATTTAATACCCTTCAGGGGTTTTACTTATGTTAGTTAGTGTTTAATAATATATTGCTTACATTTGAAAACTTATTCAGATTTATTTTTCTATATATTTATTGTATATATAATTAGCAATGAATATACTAGGACTTCCCTGGGGCTCAGATGGTAAAGTATCTGCCTACAATGTGGGGACCTGGATTCAGTCCCTGGGTGGGGAAGATCCCCTGGAGAAGGAAATGGCAAACTACTCCAGTATTCTTGCCTGGAAAATCCAATGGATGGAGGAGCCTCGTAGGCTACAGTCAGTCCATGGGGTCGCATAGAGTTGGACACGACTGAGTGACTTCACTTCACTTCTTACTAGGGTTACAGGAATCATTCAGTTTCTTCAAAAGAATTACTTCTTCTGTAGATGAGAAAAGCATAAATAAATACTAAGAAATATGGAAAAATTAAGAAAAATCCACCCATTCATTCAGCAACTATTTTTATCCCTTCCTCAGATATTAAACAAGCTTGTGAATACACAAAGATAAATGTGGCACAGGATATCATATTTAAGAATTTCCAGTCAATGCACAGGTCAACAAACTTTTTCTGTACAGGGACAGACAGTGATTATTTTAGGATTGTATTATATCCCTTTGGTAACTACTTAATTTTGCACTCTTACACAAAATAGTTTATAGACAAAAATTGGACTCAATAATATGACTGTAATAATATAAAGCCTATTTACAAACTAAGATCAAATATATATGGGGTCCAATATCTAAAGTTTCTCAATCAACCCTTGATCTAGTGGGTGATAAAGGACATACAAAGAAATCATTAAGTTTAATGTGAGAGTACTAGAAGGGAGGTGATTAAAGGATGCAGAGTTTGGATTTATCTGAGGGAATGCTTTACACATAATTTGGCATTTCATTTTATTTTTGTTTACTTATTGAAGTATAGTTGATTTACAGTATATTAGTGTTGAGTGTACAAAGTGATTCAATATTTTTATAGATTCTACTCCATTTAAAGTTATAAAATAATGAGTGTATTTCTCTGAGCTGTACAATGTATCCTTGTTATTTATTTGTTTTATACATAGTAATTTGTACCTCTTAATCCTCTATTCCTAATTTGCCCCTCCCCTCTTCTCTCTGTCCACTCTTCTCTATATGTGTAATCTGTTTCTGTTTTGTTTGATTCATTCGTTTTATTTTTTTAGATTGCACATGTAAGTGATAACTGGGTATGTGTCTTTCTAACTATGTTAGAAATTTTATGTATATATTTACATATTATTGATAATTGTATATATATATATGTATATGTATATATATTTCTAACATAATTTCTAACCATTTCACTAACCATAATAACTTCCAGGTACATCCATGTTGTTGCAAATGGCAGAATTTTATTATTATTTTTTTTATGATTGAGTAAAATTCCACGTATATATTTATAATATTCCACTGCAAGCATCATCTTTTGATGGACACTAGGGTTGTTTTCATATCTTGTTTCTTGTGAATAACAATGCTATGAACATCGAAGTGCAGTGTTTTTGTTTTCTTTGGATATATACCCAGGAGTGAAATTACTAGATTACATAGTAGCTCTATTTTGAGTTTTTTGAGGAACTTTTATACTGTTTTCCATAGTGGCTTCACTAGTTTACCTTCCCACTAACATTGTACAAGTGTTCCTTTTCTCCAAAACCTTGGCAATGCTAGTTGTTTCTAGACTTTTTGATGCTAGCCAGTCTGACAGGTGTGAGGTGATACCTCTTTGTGGTTTGCTTGTGTTTTTTTTTTTTTTTTGTATTTCTCTGTTATTAGTGATGTTTATGATCTTTACAGGTGCTGGTTAGCTGTTTACCTTCTCTGGAAAAAGTTCCATTCAATTCTTCTGCCCATTTTTAAACTATTTTTTATATTGAGTTGTATAAGTTATTTGTGTATAAATAAGTTATTTGTGTATAATGGGTTATATATTTTTGCCTCCTTTTTTTAGATTAATTGACCAGAGGTTTGCAGATTTATTTCTGGGCTCTTTATTCTGTTCCATTGATGTGTCTGTTTTTGTACCAGTACCATATATATATATATATGTGTGTGTGTGTGTATATATATATATATATATATATATGTTATGATTGTAGCTTTGTATTATAATTTGAAGTCAGGGAACCTGATACCTTCACTTTGTTCATTTTACTCAGATTGCTTTAGCAGAATTTGACATTTTAAATGAATATTCAAAGAATTAGAAATTAACTAGCAAGAAAAAAAATAGAGAAGAGCAGTTGAAAAGTTCTGAACACAAGCACACACAAATACCATAATGTATTTAAACAGCTCTTGTGTTTGGCATTGCAATACAGCATGTGTACTTAGGGATGAGGCTGGCAATGTGGTTAGTGCCTCATATAGAATTCTAAAGAATTTGGCATTTATTGAGAACCCATTAATTAGCATCAAGGGAGTGAAATGACAGTTCTATGTTACAAAAATACTTCTGGTGAGAAGTAGAAAATAAATGGCCTGGAGACAGTCAGTGGCCTGCCTGGCTTTGCCAGAAGAGCTAATAGAAATGCAGAATTTCTGGAATTTGGGAGTAGGGTTGGATATTCCAGGAGATTTCACAGTGGATAAATATTCATAAATAGAAAGGAGTGAGTCTGACAAGGATCAATGCCTGAGATCAGCTGGTTCAGCTACCTAAGCTGCTGCCATTGCCACATGCAAATTATGTTTGAAGATGGCACTAACTCCAGAGTTTACTTCTGTTAGTTTTCAAATGATGGAATGTTGTAGGGGACCCCTTAACTAATTCCTAGCTAAGTATTTGAATGTAAATTTTTCTATTCATGTATATATTATTACAAATTGAATTTGTTTTTATTTTATTTTGAAAGTTTTCATATGAAAGAAGAGCATATGCACTTTTCTCTCCAGTTAGATATGTCCTCTTTTAACGGCATTAAAGTTTCAGTTCAGTACCTTACCTTTTACGTTTAACTTTCCATGACTTGGTACTAACTGGCAGGGTGCTATTTGTTAAGCTGCATACTGGGCACACTTATTCTCAGAATTTTATGGCCTGACAAGATTTTAAACTTCATTTGGAAGTCTTCAGGGTATATTTTCATTATTATCAGTGAGAAAGGAAAAAAAAAAATACAGGGGATAGCGATCAGAGTAGAGACATGTAAAAATCAAAGAAGAAAAAAGGACATAAATAAAACTAGAGAGAATAATTACTTGACTACGAGGTTGAAAAAGGCAGCAGAAGAATTAGACAAGGTTAAAACATATATATATATGTTATATATATATATATATTTATATATATATATATTTATGTAAAGAATGTGTCCGATGGCCTTACCCATACGTCCTTCTGTTTATTTTCTTTCTTAAAGATTTCAAGTAAAGTATATTTTGGGCTCATGTTTTCCATTTTTGTTCAGTTCAGTTCAGTTCAGTTTAGTCGCTCAGTCATGTCCGACTCTGCGACCCCATGAATAGCAGCACACCAGGCCTCCCTGCCCATCACCAACTCCCGGAGTCTACCCAAACCAATGTCCAATGAATCGGTGATGTCATCCAGCCATCTCATCCTCAGTTGTCCCCTTCTCCTCCTGCCCCTAATCCCTCCCAGCATCAGAGTCTTTTCCAATGAGTCAGTTTTTTGCATCAGGTGGCCAAAGTATTGAAGTTTCAGCTTCAATATCAGTCCTTCCAATGAACACCCAGGACTGATCTCCCTTAGGATGGACTGGTTGGATCTCCTTGCAGTCCAAAGGACTCCTAAGAGTCTTCTTCAACACTACAGTTCAGAAGCATCAATTCTTTGGTGCTCAGCTTTCTTCACAGTCCAACTCTCACATCCATACATGACCACAGGAAAAACCGTAGTCTTGACTAGATGTACCTTTGCTGACAAAGTAATTTCTCTGCTTTTTAATATGCTGTCCAGGTTGGTCATAACTTTCCTTCCAAGAAGTAAGCATCTTTTAATTTCATGGCTTCAATCACCATCTGCAGTGATTTTGAAGTCCAGAAAAATAAAGTCAGTCACTGTTTCTACTTTTTCCCCATCTATTTGCCATGAAATGATGGGACCAGATGCCATGATCTTAGTTTTCTCAATATTGAGCTTTAAGCCAACTTTTTCACTCTCCTCTTTCACTTCCATCAAGAGGCTCTTTCGTTCTTCACTTTCTTCCATGAGAGTGGTGTCACTGCACATCTGAGATTATTGATATTTCTCCCAGAAATCTTGATTCCAGCTTGTGCTTCCTCCATCCCAGTGTTTCTCATGATGTACTCTGCATATAAGTTAAATAAGCAGGGTGACAATACACAGCCTTGACGTACTCCTTTTTTATTTGGAACCAGTCTGTTTTTCCATGTCCAGTTCTAACTATTGATTCCTGACCTGCATACAGGTTTCTCAAGAGGCAGGCCAGGTGGTCTGGTATTCCCATCTCCTTCAGAATTTTCCAGTTTATTGTGATCCACACAGTCCATCTTTGTACATGTATAGAATAGAGGTGAGCTTGAATGATATCCTGCAGTCAGAAAGAACATGTTATAAAATATGAAAATGTGTTTTGGCACAAAAATTGAGGTTAAGACAAATTAAATCTTCCCTTGTAGCTCAGTTGGTAAAGAATCTACCTGCAAGGCAGGAGTAAAGTGAAATCACTCAGTTGTGTCCAACTCTTTGCAACCCCGTGGACTGTAACTGACCAGGCTCTTCCGTCCATGGGATTCTCCGTCCGTGGGATTCTCCAGGCAAGAATACTGGAGTGAGTTGCCATTCCCTTCTCCAGGGGATCTTCCCGACCCAGGGATTGAACCCAGGTCTCCCACCTTGTAGGCAAACGGTTTAACCTCTGAGCCACCACCTGGGTTCAATTCCTGGGTCAGGAAGATCCCCTGGAAAAGGAAATGGCAACCCACTCCAGTACTCTTGCCTGGAGAATCCCATGGACAGTGGAGCCTGGGGAACTACTGTCCATGGGGTTGCAAGAGTCAGACAAGACTTAGGGACTAAACCAGCACAAAGCAATTCAAGAGAACAATAAAAACCAACAAACAAAAAACTGAAATTTAATAGGATGTTTGATATAGTAACTAGAAAGTAAAGTCCTGTGTTTTATTATACACAGAGGCTAGCACTACAAAACAAACAGAATAACCTAAGCCATCTCACCACTTCATATTAAGATCTAAAAGTACTTTAACATCTAATATTTTTATTCTATTACTGACACTGAATGAAGTTGCTCAGTAGTGTCCGACTCTTTGAGACACTATGGGCTGTTGCCAGCCAGGGTCCTCGGGCCATGGTGTTTTCCAGACAAGATTACTGGAATGGGTTGCCATTTCCTTCACCAGGGGATCTTCCCCACCCAGGAAGATTGAACTCAGGTCTCCCTCATTGGGGGCAGACTCATTACCATCTGAGCCATCAGGAAATTCTGAAGGTGAAATAAAAGATTAACTCCTGATTCCAAGCATTTAGGACTTTATCAATTCTTAGCATTAGATTCACCTTTAGGATAAAAAGAAGAAAAAAAATCTTTAGTACACCTTTAAAATTCCTTCCCTAGGCTTGACTTTGATCTATCCTTGTTTTTCCATTTCTGTGGTAAATATTTAAGGACTGTCATATGCATCTTAGAACACATAAATACACTAGCTAATTTCATATTTTAATGGACAATGCAAAAATAATCTAAGGATTCTCTTGTAAGCTTCCTGAAAGTCTTTTTTTTGTTGTTTTTTTGACAGTTTTCAAAAATCAGTCTGTGTATGTCATATTCTGACCTTCAGTAAAGCTACCAGTCTACTTGACTTGTCTCCCTTAATAGTCCATATGTGCATCTACTTGTCTCTTTGTTTCCTATACCACGTAACAGAGTCTTCTATTAAAGTGATATTTTTTTTATTTAGTTAGGTAGGGTATTCATCTCTGATTTGCTTATATGCAGGATATTGATAGGAAATTTTTACTGTACAAACTTCAAAATTAATTATGGAGTAAAATTAAGCTTATTGAGTGTAAAATCATATATAGCACTATAGAAATAATTGTATAAAAATGAACATATGAATTCCATGTAGCCTCTTTTAGAATATAGTAATTTGTTTTTAAAGTAAGTTATACTGTATTGGTGTTTTTCTTTCTGGTTTACTTCACTCTGTATAATCGGCTCCAGCGTCATCCACCTCATTAGAACTGATTCAAATGTATTCTTTTTAATAGCTGAGTAATACTCCATTGTGTATATGTACCACAGCTTTCTTATCCATTCATCTGCTGATGGACATCTAGGTTGCTTCCATGTCTTGGCTATTATAAACAGTGCCGCAATGAACGCAATGAACATTGGGGTACATGTGTCTCTTTCAATTNAGAAATAACTCTGTGAAATTTTAAACATAATCATAAAAACTAAAAATTTAGTAGAGGGATCAGATTGATACATTCCAGATGGTGCAGCAAAGCAAAGATTAAAGAGTCAGACTATAGTACAGATAATAAGATGTGTATAAGAGACAGGGGTGGGAGGGGGGAGGTGGGGGTCAGGATTGGGAGTTCATGTACACTCGTGGCTGATTCATGTCGATGTGTAGCAAAATGAATACAGTATTGTAAAGCAAAACAAACTAAAAAATAAAAATTAATTAAAGAAAAAAATGAAAAAAAAATAAAGTAAGTTATATGAAAAAACAAACAAAAATAAGCATTATGATTGTTTTCCCAAGATCAGTAGAGGTTAGCCATCTTCTGCCTACCAGAAAAGGAGGACAGCAAATTTTTAAAAGTACAAAAACCTGACATATGCCTCTTGTTTTAAGCAGAAATACTGTTTACATGTAGAAAGCATTCAGCTATAAAAGATTAAGTTACCCATTCAACTTTTGATTTAAATTCTACAGAAGAAAAGAGTTTAATGATTGCGATATAATGGCAGAATCTGCTTTTCTTGATATTTTAAATGGAGAAATATAAAAATCATTTTTCATACATGAATTAACTAACAGTAGTTCAATGCAAAGCATTAAAACATTTTTATTTTTACCTTTGTTACAGTCACTTTTTAAAAATAACGGTGGTTGATGGATACTTTGACTCTGACAACATTAATGGTTTATCTCCTGTAGTAAACATAAAGTCTTTTCAAAAGTCTGTTTTCTTCCAATATTGCCTAATGTTTATTTTCAAAATGATTTAAATAATCATAAGTTCATATTTTAGCTTATTAACATTTTCATTTTTTATAATACAAAATAACATATATAAAGTTTAGCTATGTAGGTAACCGGAAACATTCTGCTCTAAAGAATTCACTTTCTTTTCATGTTTAGTAATAAGAAAATATAAAACTGTTTAAACATTTGGTATGCATTCACATAAAGTATGAAAATAATAAAAAAGACCCAACTTTCCTCTAATGAAGATATGCCATATTTATGGAAATGACATAATATTATATATAATGAATTCAGTTAAAGTTTATTTCTGAATTGTATATACAAATTATAAATCATCTATAGTCACCTTATTAATAAAATCTCGGTATCACAGTATCATTCAGATTGATGGAGCCAATTAACTGCGTTGCTGTAGGACACAAAAAAAGTACCAAGACTCATTTATTTGATATATAGTATACATTTATTCCGTTTTCCATTGGTGTTTTACTAGGAAGAATATGAAATTTTGGAGATATCAAAAAATCAGTATTAGAATTAAATTTAAAGTGCTTTTAAATCTTTTAAGCAATATTTTTAAGGTAAAGTCTTGATACAATGATGAATATACCATAGCATTAATTTACATACAAAATATTAATGAATTAATTTTCATTTTATGATCTGACCCACTCTGAGAATCCCAGAAACCCACTGGAAATAAATACATACAAACATATATATATATTTCATTGAATCATGGAGGAGAGAAACCTGTGGTCTGTCTTGCCTGTAGCAAATCTAAAAGCTGAGTTCAAGAAAACATAAGAAGGGATCTGGGAAGCAGTCTATTTTATCTTTTTCATGTGACCTGTGGCTCTTTCCTGCTATGCCCAAACAATTGTTGAAATTTCTGTATTTCTGATCTTCAAGTACACATTGAAACTTACCTGGGATCCTTATTTTGAGAAATACTAAAGTAAACAAAAGTCCTTAAGACACTTGATTTTTCAAAAAGAGAAAAATAACCCACAGTTGTCATGGTTTTATGAACCCCAAGAAGTCAGATCTTTAGTAAGTAACAGGTTGCAATTACTTTTATTAAATGGAGTCTAAATTCTTATAAATGCTTATATTTAGTATACTTAATACAGTTAATAACAATCATAGTCAACAAAATCTTAAGACACACATAACTGGTTATCAATTCCATATCTGTATACCTATAGTTAGCACCTATTGTTTCATGACAAAGTATCCCTTTAAGCAGCTTAAAATACACTTTTTGATTTTTTCACAAAGTTTCTGAAGGTTAGTTATCAGGTTTGCTGGTTTTGGCTCAGGGTTCCTCACAAGGTTGCAGTTTACCTCAGGGCTCCAGGGTGCTTCCAAGTCTGCTCACTTGGCTGATGGCAGTCTTTAGTTTGTCATATGCCTTAGTTCTCCAGTGATTTGACCAGAAGCTGCAATTCCTAGCTATGAAGACTTGGCCCCAGACTTCTTGCAACAGAACAACTTGCTCTCTCAGAGCATGAGTGAGACAGAGTAAGCGAGCAGGTGAGTGTCTAAATGGAAGCTGTTGTCTTTCATAATTTAATCTAGGAAATTACACACCATCACTTCTTCTATAAGCTTTTGGTCACACTCAACAACTCAAGTACAGTTTGGAAAGAGTTTACATAAAGATATAAATACCAGAAGGTAAGAAGCACTGGGAGATATTTTGGAGCCTGCCTAGGATCTTCTGCTTTTTTTTATATTTACTTCTTAGAAACACAAATCATCTGATAAATTTGAAGAGAAAATTTTACTGTTTGATAGTATAATGTTTTCTTTATGTTTTAAAAGTTCAAATTGACAATATTTTTACATTTTAACAGGATATTTCATTTTTATGTTATACCATATGTATATACACATATATATGTAAATATATAGAGAGATATGTAAGAGATTTATATTGCTTTACCTAAATCAGAAAAAATTCTATGTTAGTTTTTATGGTGGAACTGTGCCTTGGAAATCCATGGCACTTTCAAAAAATAAGGTGACTTTTTTTTTAGTTCCAAATTTTTTTTACTAGATAAAAACTTGTTCATCATCACATGATACTTACTCATAATGAATTTGCTACATAATCATCTAACTTTGTTCAAGTTTTACTGCATCTAAATCAGTTCTATATACACTCTCAAGTATGTATATTTAGACAATTTGGTATTTCAGTTGTTTCTAAAACAATGCCTTATACTGGATGCTCTTCCATTTAGATGAACCTCTTTTTAGGAAATACTATGTGTATAAAATAACATGATAAGTGCTTGAGAAATACAAAGATCATTAGTATATAATGACTGCACACAAGATACTTTGAATCATCTTTGGGAAAAAGCCAATTCACAGAGATTCCTTTATTTGAGGTAAGATGAATATCATAAGTGAAATACAAAGAAAGTGCTTTGTGGATTCAAGGAAGAGGGTTATCAAATGGTCTTTGGTAAAGGGAGATATAAAACTTTTGTGGATTTTTAGAGTTAAGTCTTAAATGATACTTAAAGTTTTCAAAGCTGAACTGGAATTTACTAGGTGGAAAGTGTAGAACTAGCAGGAGCAAGGAGCCTTTTTGGGGAGTGCAAAAACCATCTTGCTTGGCCGAAACTTAAACAGTAAGTTTAAAGGCTCTTCTAAGGAGTATTGAGGAAGCTTCTAGTTTCAAGTGTTAATTCTTAATTTGGGAAGAAATGGAGATCCACTTTGAGCAAGAGAGAGAGAGAGGAGCAGATACGAGCTAAGATTAATCTAGGAGTATATATCAGAATGAATTATTATAGGAAAAGATGGATGAAAATTTATTATCAAAGAGAGAAGTCCACAAGGATGTAAAATAACTAAAACTGACTTGTTCCTATATTATATGCATACTTCAGTGAGGATCTCTGCTGGCATGTTCACAGTTGAGAATAGGAAGAAGGAAGTGGAGTGAGAAGCATGCAGAAACACTAATTATATGAATAAATTTTTATAAGCAATTAAAAGTTTAAAAATATTCTAAACAAGTTAAACAATCAGAATAAAGGGAAATAAGGAGAAATGATGGATTATGGGATATAACTAAGAGTTTGAATTTAGCCCAATGCATGTTGGACTCAGTACCTCCTCTGCATATTTTAACTCAAGTAAACATCTGTCAATTTGTATTTCAAGTAAAACTTGGATCTACAGCCAAAGACCACAGTTTTGAATAGAGGTAAATTAAAGATAAATAGAAGTGGCTAGAAATAAATACTTGAATGAAAGAGCACTAGAGAGTGAAAAGCACCCTTAAGGGGCATCTATATCCTGAGGATGGTGGAAATAGAGAAACCCAAAAAAAGCGAGATCAAGCATTTGTAGAAATACCTAATATCTTTTATGCTGTACCTAAGTTCTAAGCTGGAGAAGGAAATGGCAGCCCACTCCAGTATTCTTGCCTGGAGAATCCCATGGATAGAGGAGCCTAGCAGGCTACAGTCCGTGGGTTTGCAAGAGTCGGACACAACTTAGCGACTAAACCACCACCACCACCACCAAGATTCTAAGCATTTAAAGGAATGGATAGTCAGCAATTCCAGGTGCCATAGATAATTTTAGAAGATGGATAATTTGTTATTTTTAAAGACACAGCCATAGAGAAAAAGTGATGGCTGAAGACAGAGTATATAGATTTAAAGGAGCTACTAGTAAATGTAATTACTGGAAAAGTACCACTCATTGAGAAAGTAAGGGTGAAAGGAACAAGGGATGTGATAGTATAGGGAGATATTAAAGATGAAATTACTTTGGAGATTGCAAACAAATCAAGTTTTGGAGGGAGAATAGAATTTTTGAAAATAGTCTCAACTCTAGATACTTTGACATAAAGCTGAAACGGTGATCTAATCCAGCAATATATTGTAATGTTGTTTCTTTCTCACTTTTATCTTCATGTGAAAATAAGTGTTTCCCCAGTTAAAGTCTTATTTCAGCCATAAGAACAAATTATTCTTATCCTGAAATAATTTTGCTAAGTATTAATTTTTAAACAATAGATTCAATTCCATATTTTTCTTACTTCAACATAATCCTGCCAGTCGTTTTGGAATAGCTCTTCTCACCTTGTCTTGATTTTAAAACCCATTATTGTCACCTCTAATGCTATTTTTCTTTTAAAGTTAGAATGTAATAAGTTTCGACTCTTGATTTTAAACAGGACTATTGTGTTTAAATTTCATACTTGTTTCCATGACATGGAGGAAAGGAACATTAGTTTCTTTAACTTAATGCTTTCATTATGTTATGACTATTTGAGTTAAAGGTCACTGACAGGGAGATATCATAGGAACTGAAATAAATATGACTTAAGACAGGGAACCATAAAACTTGAAAAAAAAACAAACAATAAAATCCAAACCTCTTAACAGTGCTGCATATGTGAAGTGGGCTTTCCCAGTGGCTCAGTGGTAAAGAATCCACCTGCAATGCACGAGATGCAGAAGACATGGGTTCGATCCCTGGGTCGGGAAGATTCCCTGGAAGGGAGAATGGCAACCAACTCTAGTATTCATGTCTGGAGAATGCTATGGACAGAGGAGCAAAGAGTTGAACAGGATTGAAGCGACTGAGCATGCACACATAATGTGTGGTGAATGCATGTTCTCAGAATGGCTGTATTTAGAAGAAATTGTTAGACTGTCAGTTTTTGCAACACTTGACAACATTCTAAGTGCAACAGTAATAGATATCTTCACTTGAACATATTTTCACTATAATTATTGCTCTACAGTATATATGTGATATGTATGTATGTATATATTATTATAGACTATGTAAAATAGCTTAATCAAAAAACATCAGAGTTCACAAGTTTATTCTTTGGATTGGTGTTTATCTGTGGAAATTAGGAGGAAATAAGTGATTACTCAGTCTTTTTTTTTTCTTTTTAATCTTCTAGAATGAAGGAAATGATATACTTGCCTTTTCAGGCTATTGAAAGCAATAAATAAATCTGTGAATAATTTGAAGTTGCTAGGGGAACTTTTTCTAGAGTAGTGTATTGTTAATGAAGACCAGCCCTTCTGTAGCTGCCATGTGTGCCATCTCTTATGGCAAGAAAAATTGATAAATGACATTTGCTTCCAATATTACTTAAAAATAAGTTCTGTGTTTTAATTAGGCACACCATCTAATGCAACAGACAACTCCAAAATCTCAATGAGTCAACACAATGAATTTTATTTCTCTCTCACTGCAATTTGACAAGGTTTGGGAAAAAAAACACACACAAAAAAAAACCTCCTCCAAGCAGTGATTCAGAACCCAAGGCTATCTCTATCTTGTGGGCATCAGTGATCTTGTGGCTTTACGATCACCATACTTGTTATCACCTGCTAGCAGATAAAAAGCAAAGACCGTTGGAGAGGTACATTGGATACTTAACTACCTGGCTCAGCATGCACACCTTATTCCATTGGCTGGAACTAGTTAGAGGGTCCAACTGAGATATCGAGGTGCTAGGAAATTTTCTGGCTAAAATATTGTTAAGAGAAAAAGAGGAAAAAATTTGGGTCATCGCTAGAGAGCCCAACCTTTCTAATATACTTGAAATTTTCCCAGTTTTAAGGACTCCCCTGTAGCTCAAATAGTAAAGAATCTGCATGCAATGCAAGACACCCAGTTTCAGTCCCTGGGTTGGGAAGATCCTCTGGAGAAGGGAATGGCAATCCACTCCAGTATTCTTGCCTGGAGAAGCCCATGGACAGATGAGCCTGGCGAGCTACAGTCTATGGGGTCATGAAGAATTGAATGGGATTGAACAACTAACTGCTACTACTAGTGCCCAGTTTTAGCACTGAACATTCTAAATTTTGGGAAGCTCATCATCCTGAGCAAACCAGGATGGTAGACTAGTCCAGCACTGTCAACCATGCTCTCCACAGGATTGAAGGAAATGTGTTGTGGATATAGGTTTACATTTTATAAAGGAGAAACAAGAATAGCAACCAGAACTCCAAAATATTATCTACGCTTTACAGTTTAAGCCTGAAACTAGCCCAGGGAATAAGCAATAACAAACCACTGTTTTAATAATCTTCATTAATTAAGAGCTTTCAGTGTGCCAAGCAAATTATATGCTATCACTATGAGAAGAGCCCAGTAAAGTATAAAAAATGCTCCATTTAAAGTGATGGAGGTTCAAAAGGTTAACTGAGCAGTCCAAAATCATACTTTCATAAGAAGTAGACAAGATTCTAAAACAGTTGCAAATGTCAGATTCTTTCCTTCAGGTCATTGATCTTAGATGAGAACCTGTGCATGTATATACACACAGAAATGTATATTTAAGATGACATGAACTCCTCATTTTAAGTATATACAAATATAATCATCTCGCAAATAGAGATATTTTGGTTGATTAACCTTTGAGCTCTAAAATATAATTTCTGGGACAATTTTTCTATATTTTCTCTTAATAAGGACTTGGAATGGGGTTTAATATAAAGTAAAAATTGTTGTATCTAGAACTAATCCTAAAATAAGCAATCAAAGTTTTAAATACCAAGATTACTATAATAATGTAGACCTCACTTATGTTGCTTGGTATCTTCAATGGGAAACATTTTGAGTTCCTATTGAAAATATCAGAAGAAATACCACCTAAATAGAATTCAGTATCTTTACTGACATTTGCTGTAGGATTGGGTAAGAAATGCTTTGGATGTTTGGATTTGAGTTTTCCTAATTCTCACTGATCATGTAACAGTTTAAAAAGTAAAAGATAGGCACCCAAATATCAGCAATAGATAAAATGAACACATTAATCAAATTTGAAGTAAAATAATGTGCATATGTTTACGCTTGTAATGAACACTTTCATTTTATTTATGATATACTTTACAAGTGAGTGAAAAAGAAACATATCAAGTAACATCTAATTAAGAACTCTGTATGCGAGACAGCAAAAGAGACACAGATGTATAGAACAGTCTTTTGGACTCTGGGAGAGGGAGAGGGTGGGATGATTTGGGAGAATGGCACTGAAACATGTGTAATATCATATATGAAATGAATCACCAGTCCAGGTTCGATGCATGATACTGGATGCTTGGGGCTGGTACACTGAGACGACCCAGAGGGATGGTACGGGGAGGGAGGAGGGAGCAGTGTTCAGGATGGGGAACACGTGTATACCTGTGGTGGATTCATGTTGATGTATGGCAAAACCAATACAATATTGTAAAGTAATGAACTTCCAATTAAATACATTTATATTAAAAAAGAATAAAGAGTATACAATAATGAAAAAGAAACATCTTTCATTTAGCATTTTGGTTATAATACTCAATTTAAAAAGTACCATATAAAAATGAGAACATATTTCTATGTCTCTATCACATATCAGCTTAATATTAGCCATGAAATTGAGAAATTAGATAAAACATCATATATGTGTGTACATAATATGTAGTGCACGTGGTATACACATATAGTATGTAATTATATATACAGCATATTATACATGTATACAAATGTATTTCTTGTATTTTATTATCATTGCAGGAGGGAAAATTAGAGCTGTACATTTTGGTTACTTCTTACATCATTCAGGGATTCATCTTATATAGCTTTATCTTTTTGTCTTTAGAAGCAAAGTTGCTTATATCACCTTTACAGTGAAATAGTCCAGTTTTTTTTTTTCTGATTTTATTACAATTTGTAAAGCCCAGGATCTTTCTTTTCAGATTAAACATCCATTGCCCAGTAAATTTGTAAATGGATCTGATACATCAGTGAACAAAAGAACCAAGTTGTTGCATCAAGTGACTTTACAAGTAACATCTTGGAATTCATCAAGAATAGCACCATTCTGAAAAGGATAAGCATGGGATAAGCCAAGCTATAGAAATATGATATTTTTTTTTCTTCTCATATTTGAAAATATTGCATAGAGAAAAATATTGCTGGCATCTATTTCTGTTATGTTTGAGAAGCACCTATATTTTGAGCTCACAGAACTCAATTTGGGCATTGCTAATGGAGTTACATTATTCTAACAGAAGCACAACAAGCTCATCTCTTAAACTGGATTTCCCCATGCAGGGGCTGACACATTCTAATATGCATACCTTTCCTCTAAGATCACTGTGTTTTTCTGTCAGTGTCACTAAACTACTAACAGAGGGAAGGAAATGACATAAGAACAAAATAGCTTAAGAACCAGGGATTTATAGATGTTATTGACAAAAAGAGGAAGGATCAGCTTTACATGAAATCAACTGGAACACTGCCAGAGTTAACAGTCTCTTCTAAATTTGTTCAGAGGAATTCCCTTGAGAAAACCCGTCTTCCCAAAATTCACATATGCAGATGTTCTAAGTAGCTCTTATTTTTATCATGTGTTTTACCCTGGTTATGGAGTTACTTGCAGCTTGGATACATTTTAAGCTGGTAACTTCAGGGTATAGGACAAATATAGGATAGTTTGATTTTCTGAGCAGCAACATGGAAATGGTCTTCTTTTCTTCTTCTTCTTCTTCTTTTTTTTTAATTTCCTAGTGGTCTTCATTCAACAGCAAAAGTAGATTTCTGAACTCCCAGAAAAGTACCTCAATTGTTATTTATTTAGTTCCCAAACTTTTCCCATAAATTGTCTTCATGTGTTATCCTTATTAGATCCTCAGCCTTAATCACTTAATCATCTTAACATGAAATCATCATGCTATGATTTAAATTTCCTATTTTAAAAATGGCTGTTTTACTCTATATGAGATATCAAAGGCTATTTAATTGTTAAAAGGCTTTCAAATTAATTAATAGCGTAAACAAAGTATTTCTAGTAAAAAAGTGAGTTAAGTTTGGAGTTAAGTGCCATCAACATGGATGAGAATTGTAGAACTGTTTGATATTAAAATGGATATAGATCAGACTCTTGAAAGAGAGAGACTGCAAAGATTTTACTTAGTGTTTTGTTGTTGCTGTTAGTTTTTTCCTTACCTTGTTTTGGGGGGTTTTGGTATTTTTATTTTTATCCTGCTTCAGCTAAGAAATCCTCTCTACCATTTGTACTTATTACCTCAGTAGGATTGGGCTGTAGGGCAATTTTTCCTTTTAATATGTCTTCTATCTTTTCAAACATGCTTTTTATTTGTGATTTCTCAGGCAATTTTTCTCTTTCCTCTCTTCCTGAAACAAGGTTGTATAGATTGCACCAATTTCATGTTTTTTTCCACCTGCCCTATCAGTGTTCTCAGTAGGTATATTACTAGCTGTACAGATTGGATTCCTTGTTTCACGAGTCTGGAGGGAAAAGGTCTCAGCCTCTCTCCCTTTACTTGAATTGGATTTTTTTTTTAATTTAAACCACCATTTTATTCAAGCCAAGAACATAAAGCATCTCTTACTATTTAGATAATAAGTATTATAGCTTTAAACATTCAGAGTGGAAGTTGTGTAGATTAATGTTTTAACCTAGAATAAGAAGTGATCTCTCCTAAACAAAATACATTTATGAATATTCTATATAATATGAATGAAATCAATTATTTGCCTTTTTCATATTTTGTGTGGCCTGAATATGAAAATATAAAATACATACAGTATTCATTTTTACAGCTGCAGTACTATTAATGTTTACCAATACAAAAATACATAATTGGAATGCTTTAGTGAGCGTTAAGTATTAGTAAAACCAAGTAGAACTCATTTTTGTCTACAGATATGAAAGACGCAAATATTCTATCTACAATTATATGTAATCAAAGGAAAAATACAATAACAATAATTGTTATTCAATGGTGAACTCTGGGAGCCCAACACTGTCCTGTGCCTCCTCTCATTTTACCTTCAGGTAGATTATTTGAGGTGGGTCATGTTACTTTTCTGATTTCATAGACAGGAAAGGGAAGCATGGGAATTTTAAACTCAGTTGCTCAAGACTATGTAGCTATTTAATGAGGAGGTTATGATTAAAAATCCAGGTCTATCTGATTCCACAGCTTGTCTCTTAATCATAATCCTATAATTACTATCCATGACTATTAGTAAATTATTAAAACTTCTAATAGTGCATAGAGTGATCATAGCTTATATTATATAATACTCTACTGCTTGACCAAAAATAAATAGTACACCCTTATCTACATAACAAATTATATGAACATTATAAGACCAACTATGAGCTATTAATATAGATCTATAATTGTTATAATAAGGGATACTATGATACAGTATTATAGTGTTTTATTTAATAATTTCTGGAATTACTGATGGAAAAACATAGCTAAAGCATTGTTTTAAAAAACACTACAAGCTTAAAGAACTAAGTAAAGGAGGCAATTTCTTATTTCTTTTTTTTTTCTTTTATTAATTTAAAAATTTTTAGAAGTCACATTTTAATTTTATTTTAAAAATATTTATATATATATTATTGCACCAGTGCTAGCCTTAACCCTGACTTGCACAATATGAATTCCTCTTCCTGTATCTTTTCTGCTTTATTGACTATGCCAAAGCCTTTGACTGTGTGGATCACAGTAAACTGTGGAACATTCTGAAAGAGATGGGAATACCAGACCACCTGACCTGCCTCTTGAGAAATCTGTATGCAGGTCAGGAAGCAGCAGTTAGAACTGGACATGGAACAACAGACTGGTTCCAAATAGGAAAAGGAGTACGTCAAGGCTGTATATTGTCACCCTGCTTATTTAACTTCTATGCAGAGTACATCATGAGAAATGCTGGACTGGAAGAAACACAAGCTGGAATCAAGATTGCTGGGAGAAATATCAATAATCTCAGATATGCAGATGACACCACCCTTATGGCAGAAAGTGAGGAGGAGCTAAAAAGCCTCTTGTTGAAAGTGAAAGAGGAGAGTGGAAAAGTTGGCTTAAAGCTCAACATTCAGAAAACGAAGATCATGGCATCTGGCCCCATCACTTCATGGGAAATAGATGGGGAAACAGTAGAAACAGTGTCAGACTTTGTTTTTTTGGGCTCCAAAATCACTGCAGATGGTGACTGCAGCCATGAAATTAAAAGGCGCTTACTCCTTGGAAGAAAAGTTATGACCAACCTAGATAGTATATTCAAAAGCAGAGACATTACTTTGCCGACTAAGGTCCGTCTAGTCAAGGCTATGGTTTTTCCTGTGGTCATGTATGGATGTGAGAGTTGGACTGTGAAGAAGGCTGAGCGCAGAAGAATTGATGCTTTTGAACTGTGGTGTTGGAGAAGACTCTTGAGAGTCCCTTGGACTGCAAGGAGATCCAACCAGTCCATTCTGAAGGAGATCAACCCTGGGATTTCTTTGGAAGGAATGATGCTAAAACTGAAGCTCCAGTACTTTGGGCACCTTATGTGAAGAGTTGACTCATTGGAAAAGACCCTGATGCTGGGAGGGATTGGGGGCAGGAGGAGAAAGGGACGACCGAGGATGAGATGGCTGGATGGCATCACAGACTCAATGGACGTGAGTCTGAGTGAACTCCGGGAGTTGGTGATGGACAGGGAGGCCTGGTGTACTGCGATTCATGGGGTCGCAAAGAGTCGGACACGACTGAGCGACTGAACTGAACTGAACTGAACTCCTGTATCTTATCCGCTAATTATTATAAACCTAAGCATACAATTTATATTAGCTGTACCAAACTGCCATTTTTTCCATCCTCTGATCTGGATGAGCTTGATTCAAAGTACTAATTGGAAGTCAACAGGCAATAGCATAGACAATCTCATATGAAGTAACATTAGCAGTTATTCTCCTACGAGTCCTCTGATAAATTGATCATTTACACTTTCAGCAGTAATTGCTACAAAAGAACACCTATGACTAATTTTCCAGTCCTGACCTTCTACCCAAAGTATGATTCTCTCTTTTCTAACAGAAATACAATGGAACTCTATTTGATTTAAGAGCAGTAGAATAAAATCTATATTTAAAGGAAGTAATTTCTGAATTTGTGTATACATATATGTCTATTGGATTCAGAAGACAAATTTGGTTAATATGCCATATACAATAGGTTTATTAAATATCATGTAGATAGTCAAGGACGTATGAGATCTAGTCAGTAGTTAAGACAAGACTATGTTTTAGTTGAAGTTTTCTTTTACTTATTTAATCATTAAGTGTAAACCTAGATAAATGTCATTCAGCCTTGAAACAGTTTCATCAGCCAAGAAACAAATTAAGCCAGGTATTTCTATGGTTAATTGAAACTAACAAGATTGTCAATTGAAACTGAAAAAATAATTACACTACTAAACATTCCTTATTAAGTTCTTTTTTCAAAGTACAGAAATTCAGTGATCTGTAAAACCATGAGGTAATGTTAATCCAAGGGAAACGAGGCTCTTTAATATTTCAGTTGAGTCAGTTAAATTATTTTTGGCTTATACTAATTGGAATAGAACTTTTGACTGTGTTCTTAAGGCTACTGGCAGGTTAACTGAGGCCATGTGAAATAGTTACAGTTAAGAAACTTGCTGATTCAAATGTCAAAATCATGGAATGTTTGGAGATAGTAAGCATAGTTTAGTCCAAGATCAAAGATGCCATACTCTTTACTTTCTAGGGTTATTTGTTCTCTTTCCATAAATAAACATTAGGAAAAAAATTGCCCATATTAAACAAAATATAGCTGATACATACATTACTTTTACCCAGAGGTCCCGAACCTTTTTGGTACCAGGGGCCAATTTAGTGAAGACAATTTTTCCATAGTCTGAGGGGATGGGGAATGGTTTTTGAACGATTCGATCACACTACATTTACTGTGTACTTTATTTTTATCATTATTATATCAGTTCCATCTCAGAACATCAGGCATTGGATCCTGGAGGTTGGGGACCCCAGCTTTAACCTGACAACTGGAGATTGTTAGCTTTTACCCCGGTCATTGTCTACTTGTAAGTCCTCTCCTGCTTGCCAATAAATATTTGCAAACATTGAACAATGGAGTTAATAGATAAGTTTGTGTAGTATATTTGAGTCTAAAATTCATTGTTACAAATGCTAGTTCCCTTGGTTCTCAAAACATCCAATGCAATAAGCATTCATTTTTCAGTTCAGTTCAGTTCAATTCAGTCTCTCAGTCATGTCCGACTTTTTGCAACCCCATGAACTACAGCACGCCAGGCCTTCCCATCCATCACCAACTGCTGGAGTTTACCCAAACCTACGTCCATTGAGTCGGTGATGCCATATAACTATCTCATCCTCTCTTGTCCCCTTCTCCTCCTGCCCTCAATCTTTCCCAGCATCAGGGTCTTTCAAATGAGTCAGCTCTTTGCATCAGATGGCCAAGTACTGAAGCTTCAGCTTCAAAATCAGTCCTTCCAATGAACACCCAGGACTAGTCTCCTTTAGGATGGACTGATTGGATCTCCTTGCAGTCCAAGGGACTTTCACGAGTTTTCTCCAACACCACAGTTCAAAAGCATTAATTCTTCTGTGCTCAACTTTCTTTATAGTCCAACTCTCACATCCATACACGACTACTGGAAAAACCATAGCCTTGACTAGACGGACCTTTATGGACAAAGTAATGTCTTTGCTTTTTAATATGCTGTCTAGATTGGTCATAACTTTCCTTCCAAAGAGTAAGTGGCTTTTAATTTCATGGCTGCAATCACCATCTGCAGTGATTTTGGAGCCCCCCAAAATAAAGTCAGTCACTATTTCCACTGTTTCCCCATCTATTTGCCATGAAGTGATGGGACTGGATGCCATGATCTTAGTTTGTTTCTCCTAAATTTTCTCAAATGGCAAGAGGTGGGATCAGTATTAAACAACATTACTGGTTCTTACTGTATTCACTATATCATATTTCATAAACAACTACTTCTAGAATTTCAACAATAGCAGAGACTTTTGGATCATTGATCATAACTCTTCTTTTTTTTTAATTAATTTTTATTTTTTAGTTTGTTTTGCTTTACAATACTGTATTCATTTTGTTACACATTGACATGAATTAGCCATGAGTGTACATGAACTCCCAATCCCGACCCCCACCTCCACCCTCCTGCCCCACACCCTCTCTCTGGATTATCCCCGTGCATCAGTCCCTAGCATCCTGCATCCTGCATCAAACCTGGACTGGCAATTTGTTTCGCTTATGATATCACACATGTTACATTGACGCTGGAGCCGATTATACAGAGTGAAGTAAGCCAGAAAGAAAAACATCAATACAGTATACTTACACATATATATGGAATTTAGAATGATGGTAATGATAAACCTGTACGCAAGACCGCAAAAGAGACACAGTTGTATAGAATGGCCTTTTGAACTCTTCTTTAATGAATGAAAAAAATTAGCTCATGAAAGTGTAATGACTTGTTCAAAATATAAAAGTTTTCTGGCTTCCAACTCATTTACCTTCTCACCTTGACAAAACATTTTTCAAAGGTAGTACTCAAGGACTTCATTGTCAAGCTAGTGAATGACAAAACCCTAAACAGTGGACCTAACTCATTGTATGTCAATCTCAGACTTGCAACAATAATAAGTTCAGAGTAAATATTTTCTTTCAGAAGAATTTACATTATTTTCAAGAGAATTACATTATTTTCAAGTTTTCATAGCAGTTTAAGAATTCTTTGTAAATTTTATATTGATTTCTAAGAATATTTTCTATTATTTTATATTAATATTCATTGTATGAAAGTCACATGTTTTTTCATTTATCTGGACAAATTGGCTATGTACACAAATTTAATTTTAAGCCAGTAGCTAAATGAAACATAGAATGATGATTGCTTATTTAAAAAATTTAAATATTTTGCAAATATATTTATATCCAAATGATTGCATAGTATTTAATCATATTTAAAATATTCCTAAAACTGAATAAAATATTTCTAGTTATTTTATTTGCTATTTAACTTGATAGTTTATGAAATGTTGAGACTAATCCTCCTTGTAGTTTGATATTTTCTTCATATTATGATAATTTTCCTTTGTGCTTGTACTACCAATCTTCATGAATTATTACACAGAATGAATTTTAAGGGAAAGTAAAAACAACATGCATTGGTGAAGTATGTCTTCTATGTGTACCCCAAAAAGGCTGTGTACCATAAATGGCAATAAGTCTTCAACACATCCTTAATTGAATAGCAAAGTTGCCCATGGGGAAAGTGAGCAACAAGTTATTTGTTCTCAGAGCTGGCAACACTTTTTAGAAAGCATTATTTTTATACTGTGTTGAAATTATGATAGGGAGATAACTACATGTTTTGCATTATTTTATTTTTTAATTTTAAACATGCTAGTGTAGACATCCTGTAATAAATTTCCTATAAGCAGCTATTTTACATACTGCTTTTACTTGACTTATGGAATGAAAGACTAATGAAATTTAGGCATCTGCTTTTTGCAGGATCTCTTTCTCTTAGCACATTTTTTCTGCTTAGTGTTCTTAATATTTATTCATGTGATGCTTTTAGGACTCTATTCTTAGCTCCTTTAAAAATTCTTTCTGTGTAAAAGATGTAGTAAGTGAGATGTTTCATTCGAATAATTTTTATTATGCTATAAATATAAAATTGTCTTAATAATCATGCTTTATAATTATGTTCTTTTATATTTAGTAGCATATTTTATTTTTAATATTTCTACAATTAGAAATGAGCAAAAGTATTCTTTACAAAGTTACTTATTTTGATTTGAAAATTGAAATATCAGAATAATAAAGTCTAATATTTTCAAATAACTTACCCTTAGGATAGGCATTGTATAAAAAACTTTACATAAAATATTTTATTTAATACTCTAATCAAACTTTTGAAGTAGTTATTCTATAGATGTTAGACATTATATTATAGACATTAGAACATTGATATTAATGATTTTGCCCATGTTTGCATAGCATGTTAGTGGCCAAGAGGTTTTGAATTCAGGTCTCTTGTCATATTTGCCGGAGTCAGTCTTAACTTTAATATAGAGCTCTATCTTTAAATCATTTAACATATATCAATATCATAAAATTAGTTTGATTTAAAAATCCTATTTATATAAACATACAGAATCTTATTTTCTTATTTTCTCCCTTTTAAATCATATTGCTATTATATTTTAAAAAATACATATTTTTAAAGGAGACAGATGGAAAAAACATACTCATTGAATTGCTAGTAAATGAGAGGCACTATGTTAGTTCTTTTCATAGATTTCCTATTTAATCCTCTGTAGGATAATCTGAGCTAGATATTATTGTTCCCACTTTACAAATGAGGAAACTTATCCTAGGAGAGTTTAAACATATCAAAGCTTGACAAATGACACACAATAGAGGCAAGATTTAAACTCAATGCAGTAGAACATCAATAACTTTGTTCTTTACGTGTAACCAGCCACCTGTGCTGTCACTTTCTCCCTAAACCACTTTTTTCAAATGGGGAGAGAATCAATAATGTCTGATAAATACATAACATGTATCAGCCTTGTAGAATATATTTTCATTAGTTTATCTCATTTAATTTCCACAGGAACATGTGTTGTAGGAATCATTATTTTCATTTTACCCCTAAGAACACTGAGGATCAGAGAATTTGTATAATTTACTTAAAATCTTATAATACTAATCAGTAGCTTTTATGAAAAAAATATATATCTAATATCAAAATGTCTGAAGACCTTGGTTTGGGGCTTCTATTGTAATGCAGAGGAAAGCAAATATATTTCAGTACAGTCAAGAAATAATAGAAATCTGGTGATATATGGTATCAGAGCACATAAGACTGGTATACTCTCCTATGTAAGAACTAAGAATCCCATCTCCTTATTAGACAACTCTGAAGTTTAAACAGCACAGGGAAAACTCATGAAATCAGGAAACAAGATAAAATGATCCTCATATTACCAACTTCCATGGCAAGACTGCAATAAATTTATCATTTCAACTTTAAAGAAAAAATCAACATTGTTATCTACATCTCTAGAATGTGTATAGCTTATTAATTGGATACTCAAATTTATTCACTCAGAATTTTGCTTAAGCATAGTAATTTAAATGTGTTTCAATACTTTTTTATAGCATTTATTTTCTTACTCACAGATTTTAGACCAAAAGCCTGACTACTTATCAGCTAGTTATTAAGTAGAATTATACTCCAGAACTCTATTTCTATTTGAAGAACAGAAACTATTTTAGAAGTGTTTTTCTTTAATATATGGAAGAATGAAATGTGCTTTTGCCTTTGTATGTTTTTGTTGTTATAAAATGGTATTAAAGTGTTTTTTTTTAATTTTACTTGTGTTCTGTGCATATAATAGCAATAAATTAAACATAGTTTATTTAAGTATTGTGACCGTTTATTGGCTGAACTATTTATCATGCTCAGCATTTCATCCAAATGAAATTTGAAGTCTAATTAAAACAGTGCTCCTCTATGATAAGACAGTAGTTATTAGATGGAGTGAGGATCTTTTTTCTTGATTCTCTTTTACTTAAATGATGTCCACTTGATAAAACAGATGCCAATTGTTTTCTTTTAGTTGACTTACTTTGCTAAAACTCACAAGGCAGAAAAAAAAGTGTATCTTGGGCAGTAGAAATCTTGAAAAGAATAGATATCAGTGATGACCACAGTCACTCATGTATCCATTCTGTTTATATAACTGGGCAGTGGATTCTTTACCTTCATGATCTTGAAGTGAAATATTCATTCAGTGCTAAAGTTTAGTGGACTTCTATCTTCAGATTTGTCATTCTTTTTCACTTCAGGCCTCACTCTTTAGATGCATTCTCAATCTGTTCATTTTGCTTCAAACTGTTTGTATTCTGTTCTCTGAAAACCTTCCACCATTAAGCTGAATCTTCACCTTAAATTTGACTAGTGAGACTGGTTCTCATCAAAGACTTTTAACAGGCCATTTCCCATGTGCCTGCACCTAGCATTTTACACAGGGCTGATATTCACTGGAACTTATTTATCATCTTATAGCTCATCCTTCTAACTTCAAAACTGGACCTTATGTTAAAGTATTTCCATCATCTGCAGATGTCAAGTTCTTAACTTTCACAGATTTGTTTTGTTCTCACTTCCTCTGATCCAGTCTACTTCAGGAACCCATGATTCTGGTCCCAGGACATTATCATTCCCAAAACCACTTTACATTTAATGTTTCAAACTCCAAGACCCACTCTCTAACTACCTCTTTCAGTTTTGATAACACTATCCCCCTTGTTTCACCTTTTAAATCACGTAGACTATTAACTGCTCTCTACTATGCCAGCCATCTCACTTTAATTTCTTTTTTTTTTTTTAAATAATGTAACCAGAATAAAACAGTGAAATAATCTGGCTTATCTCTCACCAGGGCTTTTCATCTCTTTTTTCTGTAGTTCTCATCTCTTATCTGCCCCTAGGGATGTATCCTAACATCAGTTGTAAGACCCCACTGAGAAAATGATCAGGCCATACAGAAGAATACATTTATCCATGGATAATTTTCACACGGAGATGGCTATTAATATTTATCATTGTTGATAACTGGCCCCCTTCTCCTCAACTAATCAAAATCATTCTTGTTTTCCTTAACTTTTGAGCCTACCTTCTGGTCCCTAGTTCAGTTGCTAACTCATGTCTGACTCTTTGAGCCCTCATGGACTGCAGCAATCCAGGCTCCTCTGTCCTCTTCTATCTCCTGAAGTTTGCTCAAATTAATGTCCATTGAATTGGGGATGGTACTAATGTCCAACTATCTCATCCTCTGCCTCCCCCTTCTCCTCTTGCCTTCAATATATCCCAGCATCAGGATCTTTTCCAATGAGTCATCTCTTCACATCAAGTAGCCAAAGTATTAGAGCTTCAAAATCAGGCCATCCAATGAGTATTCAGCATTGATATCCTTTAGGATTGACTGATCTGATCTCCTTGCAGTCCAAAGGACTCTCAAAAGTCTTCTACAGCATCATAATTGAAAGCATCAGTTCTTTGGAACTCAGCCTTCTTTATGATCCAACTCTCACATCCATACATGACAGCTGGAAAAACCATAGCTTTGACGTAGGCAGCCCTTTGTTGGCAAAGTGGTGTCTCTGCTTTTTAATACACTGTCTAGGTTTGACAAAGCTTGCCTGTCAAGGAGCAAGCATCTTTTAAGTTTGTGGGCACAGTCACCATGCACAGTGATTTTGCAGCCAAATAAAAGAAAATCTGTCACTGCTTCCACTTTTTCCCTTTCTCAGTTCAGTTCAGTTCAGTCGCGCAGTCGTGTCCGACTCTTTGCGACCCTATGAATCGCAGTACGCCAGGCCTCCCTGTCCATCACCAACTCCCGGAGTTCACTCAGACTCACGTCCATTGAGTCTGTGATGCCATCCAGCCATCTCATCCTCGGTCGTCCCTTTCTCCTCCTGCCCCCAATCCCTCCCAGCATCAGGGTCTTTTCCAATGAGTCAACTCTTCACATAAGGTGCCCAAGTACTGGAGCTTCAGTTTTAGCATCATTCCTTCCAAAGAAATCCCAGGGTTGATCTCCTTCAGAATGGACTGGTTGGATCTCCTTGCAGTCCAAGGGACTCTCAAGAGTCTTCTCCAACACCACAGTTCAAAAGCATCAATTCTTCTGCGCTCAGCCTTCTTCACAGTCCAACTCTCACATCCATACATGACCACAGGAAAAACCATAGCCTTGACTAGACGGACCTTATGAATTGATGGGGGTGGATGTAATGATCTTATCTTTTTTAATGTTGAATTTCAAGCCAGTTTTTTCAGTCTCCTAGTTCACCTGTATCAAGAGGCTCTTTAGTTTCTCTTCACTTCATGCCGTGAGAGTGGTATTGACTGCATATCTGAAGTTGTTGATATTTCTCCTGACAATCTTGATTCCAGCTTGTAATTCACTCAGCCTGGCATTTCACATGATGTACCCTGCATATAACTTAAGAAGGCAGGGTGACAATGTGCAGTTCTTTTGTACTCCTTTCTCAATTTTGACCTTTTTTTTTTTTTTTTTCCATATTCACTTCTAACTGTTGCTTCTTGACCCACATATGAGTTACTCAGGAGACAGGTAAGGTGGTCTGGTATCCCCATCTCTTTAAGAATTTTCCAGTTTGCTATGACCCACACAGTCAAAGGCTTTAGTATAGTCAAAGAAGCAGAAGTAGATTTTTTTTAATTAATTTTTATTTTTTAGTTTGTTTTGCTTTACAATACTGTATTCGTTTTGCTATACATCGACATGAATCAGCCACGAGTGTACATGAACTCCCAATCCCGACCCCCACCTCCCCCATCCCACCCCACACCTTCTCTCTGGATTATCCCCATGCATCGGTCCCAAGCATCCTGCATCCCGCATCGAACCTAGACCGGTGATTTGTTTCACTTAGGATATCATACATGTTACACTAACACTCTGCCAAATCATCCCACCCTCTCCCTCTCCCACAGAGTCCAAAAGGCTGTTCTCTACATCTGTGTCTCTTTTGCTGCCTCGCATACAGGTTTATCATTACCATCTTTCTAAATTCCATATATATGTGTAAGTATACTGTATTGGTGTTTTTCTTTCTGGCTTACTTCACTCTGTATAATCGGCTCCAGCGTCATCCACCTCATTAGAACTGATTCAAATGTATTCTTTTTAATGGCTGAGTAATACTCCATTGTGTATATGTACCACTGCTTTCTTATCCATTCATCTGCTGATGGACATCTAGGTTGCTTCCATGTTCTGGCTATTATAAATAGTGCTGCGATAAACATTGGGATACACGTGTCTCTTTCAATTCTGGCTTCCTCGGTGTGTATGCCCAGCAGTGGGATTGCTGGGTCATAAGGCAGTTCTTTTTGCAATTTTTTAAGGAATCTCCACACAGTTCTCTATAGTGGCTGTAGTAATTTGCATTCCCACCAACAGTGTAAGAGGGTTCCCTTTTCTCCACACCCTCTCCAGCATTTATTGCTTGTTGACTTTTGGATCACAGCCATTCTGACTGGTGTGAAATGGTACCTCATTGTGGTTTTGATTTGCATTTCTCTGATAATGAGTGATGTTGAGCATCTTTTCATGTGTTTGTTAGCCATCTGTATTTTTTAAGTATTTTGAGTATAGTGTCTTAAAATAGCTACACCAATAGAATTAAAAAGTAATCAGTAAATCGTATTAAATCTTAATTAATACAAGAGATATTCTGTCAATGTTGAAGAAAAGACTCTTCGAAATTTAACTTTGTTGACAAGGAATAGTAATGGCAAATTACACCAATTATTTACAACTGTTTTTGCTGTTGTATATTCACTAAGACATGTCTGACTCTTTTGTGACTCCATGAGTAATAGCCCACCAGACCTCCTCTGTCCATAGGATTTCCCAGGCAAGATTACTGGAGTGGGTTGCCATTTCCTCTCCAGGAGATCTTCCTGACCCACTCACATCTCTTGCATTGGAAAGAGGATTCTTTAACACTAATCCAGGGAAGCTCAATGATTTAGAATAGTTAATATAATTATTATGTATCTTATTATAACTATATTATATATTATAAAATGTAGTATATATCTAATTATTTACAATAATCTGTATATATTGTTGTTGTTTAGTCGCTAAGTTGTGTTTGACTCTTTGCAACCCCGTGGACTATAGCCCGTCAGGCTCCTCTGTCTATGGGATTTCCATGGACACTTGGAAATACTTGGAGTGGGTTGCTATCTCCTTTCTCCAGGAAATGTATATATGACTATATAATAATTATATGTAATAAACATTATTGCCTGATAAATCTTCCTTAAAAGAGTTCCAAATGCAAGTCTTTTAAGGAAGATTTATCAAACAGTAATGTTACACAAGACCATAAATTATAAAGTTATTCTCAAGCACTGGTCATTTTCATGCCAGTCTTAGCCTTTTTAAAAAATTAAAAAGAGGATACTGCAGCAAGTTCAGTTGGCATTTAATATTGTGCTGTCCACATCACTTTATCATTCATCAGTCTTGCTGCTTTCATATTATTAAAATATCACAGAATGATCTAATATGAATAAGAAATCTACTTATCTGTACTATTTTAATGCTTGTTGTAGAAAATAATTGTGAAAGAGCATGACTACTTTTGGGGTAAATTTATTAGTGAAGTAATATCCACATACCAGGAAGTAAACAGAACAAAATAGCACAGATTGATGAATGTTTTCAACCTGAGTACATTTGTGTTTACAAACACAGATCAAGAAATACACTAGTATCTGGACACAGAAAGCCCTTGAACCTCTCATGTGCACTGGCCAGCCCTCTGAGGTAGCCAGTATTCTTTTACTAAAGGCATCAGTTGTTTTGGAAGGCAAGTGAGTCACTCACAAAATAAATAGATCACATTAACTGTTGGTTTAACACTGGTAATATTCCAGTATTAATGCATAAATATGATTAAGTTAGCAAGAAAAATTGCTTTGGATCTTAAGGGGAAGCACATACATTCATCCAAATAGCAACCACTTACAGGGGTGACTGCTGTGTTTATATCCCGGACACAAAACAGTCCTGTTCTGTCTTCATTTGGCTACAGGCAAGTTCAGTTAGCTAGAACTTTACTGCTGCCTCCAAATTGATGATACATTTTAGGTTGCCCTCAAGTTATTTACTTCAGATGTTACAATGCAGGAACAGTTCTTCATTTCCAGAGAGAACAGATAAGATGAGAATCTAAACACTAGCTAAAGCCAACAATGTCTTAATGTTCTTCAGTTTCAAATGACTATTTCAAGTATATATGTTCAAAGGTACTCAGAACTTTTTATTCTCAAAAATAGGCAAATTTCTTTACTTTTAATTAATGTTGAATGATCAAATTCTCAAAAATAAACCTTGAAACATATTTTCCAATACTGTTTATATGCTGCTGCTTTAGGAAAAAATAAACTGTGACTGCCTTATCAATAACTGCGTGTATGGACCCATTTTTTTTTACATAGGAAGTATAGTTCAACTATATTGACATAGAAAAAAATAGCTTTATGACTTCATGTAATCTCATATGACTGGGGGTGTAGATGTGGATATAAGTAGATATTTAGCTATTCCATTATTACATCCATTATGGAATGAGTTTTTGCACTTGATAACCTTGAGTCTCTTCACTGATGAAGCAACACCCCAATACAATTTATTTTTAAATCCTGGACACATTGAATTACATAAAGAGCAATTTACAGGCATAAGGTATCCAGACTGAAAGTCAAACAAGCAATCTTCCTTTTATATATTCAAGGTTCTAAATTGAAATTCTCAAAATGTATCCACTGTTTGGCAAAATGTAATTGAGTGGTCCTAAGGACTATGGAAGCTGAGAGCCTTCAGGAAAACTGCTAATGACTTCAGTGTTTAAAATACTCATTATTTCAATAATAATTTACCTTCCTTCATCAACTAGAATATTACCAAATAGAGATGATAAGAATTATAACAAAGCAAAAGATAAATTTCACTAAGCATTATAAATTCTTTGAAAGTGTCTTTTTCCCTAATCCAACTAAATGTATCTCTTCCTTGTATTCATTCCTGCATCTCATTAAGTATTCATCAAAGATGAGTGATTATTCACAATCTCTAACAAAATTTTAATGCATATGGTCAGAACAGTGGAAGTTTGAATATAAATTTCAACAGACTAAATAGGACAAAGTCAGAATAATGTCTTAACTGTAAAATGTATTGATGTAATACCCTTAGCTTACATTAGTTCAGGTTCATGATAATTCAAAATATTAAAAGTGTTTCTGAAATTTTTATTCTATATGGTATATACTGAATATTTTTGCTTATTATAATGCCATATAATCCAGGTCTACTAAATTTTTCATATGTTATTTATTTTTATTTTCTTAACTTATTACATCTTGACATTCTGTTTATATGTATATGTATTCATATATATGTAACTGAAATTAATATCTGTGAATACATTCAAAACATTGAAAGCTGAATTTCTCTTTAAATCAGGAAGACATCTTTCTGGCTTCCATTCTACCTCAAATTTACTGATCTGTATATTGCAAGAGACACACAATACCAAATAATCAGTTTAGCTCCACTTTTAATACAAATATATCTAGATTCATAAAAGTAAAAAAAAAAAAATAGAAAACCATCTTTTAGAGACAGAATTTCCAATGCACTTCATCATTTTCATATTCTGTCACTTTCTTTATAAAATGGATAATTTTAGTTGGCCAAGGATGATGGTGTTCTCACTCATCCTAATCTGGAATTTATAATACAAATTCTAGCTGTTTCTCTTGGCCTAGACTTGATAACCAGTGATATTTATTCTGGGGCCAAATGTGTCAGCATGTATGATTTCAAATGGAATGAAATGTTCTCTTGGGACTTCTATTTAGTCTGTTGTTGCTATTGTTAAAAAATACTGAACTTAGAATTTGGGATCAAATTTATTTCCTATCAGATAACTGTCTTGTTCCTTAAATAAGTTTCTTAATCTCCCTGACCTCTTTTTATTTTTTGTTAATGTGATCATGAGAAATTATTTCAGAGCAGTACTGAACTGAACTGCTCTGAAAAGCAAACTGAAAAGCAAACTGCCAGACACTTTGCTTTTTTTTTTTTTTTCTGTTTCATATTCCATTCTTTTGGTTGGATGGCATCATCAATTAAATGGACATGAACTTGGGCAAACTCTGGGAGATGGTGAGGGAAAGGGTGGCCTGGAATGCTACAGTTCATGTGGTCAAAAAAGTCAGCCATGACTTGATGACTAAACAACAGCAATCTCCCTCTTTTAGGAACCCTACATTCCACACAGTCCTTCCTCTAATGCCATGGGTGGAATGTCCCATTCTATTCCAGATGAAATAACCAGATTTTTTCACTCTTTTGGTGAAAGTAAATTGAGAAAAATGTTGAATTAATCAGTAATGTTGGACTCTGGAGCTTAGTATGTGCACAGTGAACAAAGCAAACAAAACCTCTCTCCTCATGGAACTTTCGTTCTACTGGTAGACAACAAACAATAAATCAGTAGAACTTAGAGCAGGCCAAAAGTATCATGGAGGAAACTAAGCAGCAAAGTGGGATAACAAATGTTTGGACTATATATTTGCAATTCAAAAATCTTAATCATTAAAGATAAGTATAAAGATACCTGTACCACATTATTGGAGCTTATTTCAATTAATGCCCTTATTTCAATTAATATACTTCTCTCTGTCCTAGAAATGGCCCACACTATTAAGGGCTTCCCAGATAGCTCAGACAGTAAAGTATCTGCCTGCCAATTCAGGGGATGCAGGAGACCCAGGTTTGATCCCTGAGTTGGTAAAATCCCCTGGAATAGGAAATGGCAACCCACACTAGTATGCTTGCTTAAAGAATTCCATGGACAGAGGAGTTCATGGGGTGGCAAAGATTTGGACATGACTGAGTTACTAACATTTTCCATTTGGAGACTGCTGACTTAGACTGTCAGCATTAGGAAAAATTATTGAGTACTGAGGCCTCAGTAAGTTCCCAGCAACCCTGCAATACAAGAAGTATCCAAAATATAGATTCACCGATTTGCGTCTTAATACTTTTTAAGTACATCACTGACAGTGGGACTTGATGATGAGACACATATTGAATTGCCTATTCACAATCACCTAATATTTTCTTCATATTTAGTACCATATAGTTGTGTTAAATTATGGTATTATGTACTAGGTATATATAACCATCTCATAAAGGGCTTGCCAGAGTTACCATGTGCATGAGAACAAAATTAGTCTTGACTCCAACAACTAATGTAAGGTGTTGTTGTTGTGTGGTTGCTGTTGTGCAGTCCCTTATTTGTATTTGTCTCTTTGTTATCCCATGGACTGTAGTTTTCCAGCCTCCTCCATCCATGAGGTTTTCCAGGCAAGAATACTGGAGTGGGTTGTCATTTCCTTCTACAGGGGATCTTTCCAACACAGGGATCAAATCCATATTTCCCAAATTGGCAGGCAGATTCTTTAGCACTGAGCAACTAAGGAAGCCCAAATGTAAAGTATATACCTGTTATTTGCTTGCCAACTAGAATAAAATATCAACAGCTTTGTTTGGAAATGATCTGCACTATGTGAGGAATTCTGAGTTCAAGAGAAAGAGAGCAGTATATCCAAACTCAGATGCCACTGTGACTTACTGATAATTGATGTCTGGTTTACTTTTAGTTCTTTGGATTCCATGCAGTTTATTTGCTCTGAATTTTTATATCTATATACAGTCATGTATGTATGTCATGAGCTATGAACTCATGTTAGAAGTCAAGACTAAAGTCTAAAGAGTGAGTAAATATGATAGAGAAAATGCATTAGGCACATAGGGATTCTCAGGTCTTGAGTATTGGCAAGAATAAAGAAAGTTAAATAGAGAAATGAAAATTCCACTCACCTCCTGAGAATCCCTCATTACAGTGGTATATTGCTCAAAGCCTTAGATTTAGGCTAGGTACTTAACCTGCTTAATTTTTTTTTTCCTACTCAAGGTAAATGCTATAACATTATTATTTTGTTCTCCAAATTTGAGGGATAAGAAGCAACAGTTAGAACTGAACATTGAACAACAGACTGGTTCCAAATAGGAAAAGAGGTCCATCAAGGCTGTATATTGTCACCCTGCTTATTTAACTTCTATGCAGAGTACATCATGAGAAACACTGGACTGGAAGAAACACAAGCTGGAATCAAGACTGCCAGCAGAAATATCAATAACCTCAGATATGCAGATGACACCACCCTTATGGAAGAAAGTGAAGAGGAACGAAAAAACCTCTTGATGAAAGTGAAAGAGGAGCATGAAAAAGTTGGCTTAAAGCTCAACATTCAGAAAACTAAGATCACGGCATCTGGTCCCATCACTTCATGGCAAATAGATGGGGAAACAGTAGAAACAGTGTCAGATTTTATTTTTGGGGGCTCCAAAATCACTGCAGGTGGTGACTGCAGCCATGAAATTAAAAGACGCTTACTCCTTGGAAGGAAAGTTATGACCAACCTAGATAGTATATTCAAAAGCAGAGACATTACTTTGCAGACTAAGGTCCATCTTGTCAAGGCTGTGGTTTTTCCAGTGGTCATGTATGGATGTGAGAGTTGGACTGTGAAGAAAGCTGAGCACCGAAGAATTGATGCTTTTGAACTGTGGTGTTGGAGAAGACTCTTGAGAGTCCCTTGGACTGCAAGGAGATCCAACCAGTCCATTCGAAAGGAGATCAGCCCTGGGATTTCTTTGGAAGGAATGATGCTAAAGCTGAAACTCCAGTACTTTGGCCACCTCATGCGAAGAGTTGACTCTTTGTAAAAGACTCTGATGCTGGGAGGGATTGGGAATAGGAGGAGAAGGGGATGACTGAGGATGAGATGGCTGGATGGCATCACTGACTCAATGGACATGAGTCTGAGTGAACTCCAGGAGTTGGTGATGGACAGAGAGGAATGGCATGCTGCGATTCATGGGGTCGCAAAGAGTTGGACATGACTGAGTGGCTGAATTGAACTGAACTGAACTGAATTTAAATGTTAAACATTGCTTCATGCAGATTTATTGGATAAATAATATCTATGATATTCTCTTTAAGGAAAACATCTGTTTTGTTATTATTTTTTTTTAAAAATCAACTACCATGAAATATATCAGAAAAACTAAAATAACTATATGCCTGTTTTTTAAATTGGGTTATATATGTGCTCTGTGTGCTCAGTTGCTCATCACATCCAATACTTTGTGACTATATGGATTATAGCTTTCCAGACTTCTCTGCTCATGGAATTAACCTGTCAAGAATACTAGAGTGGGATGCCACTTCTTACTCTGGGGGATCTTCCCAAACCAGGGATCAAACCTGTGTCCCTTGTGTCTCTTGCTTTGGCAAGTGGATTTTTTACCTCTATTGCTAACTGGGCAGCCTCTATACCTACTTTAGAATATGTGAAGAAAAAAGGTAAGATAATTTCTAGTTACTCATGCCCTTAGGGTACCAGATAATAAGCAAACATAAATCTGGAAAGCAACTCTTTCATTCTCATCCAAACAGGATTTCCATGGCTAAAGCCTGAGAAATATGAAATCACACTTCAAAATTATAAAACACATGAAGAAAGAATCCATCAAAAGCAAGACTCAAGAGTAACAGTAGACATTAGAACAAGACAGCAGAGAATCTCAGCTAATAAAATCATAATTAGAACCATAAATAAATAAGCTCAAAATGATCAAAGACATAAAAATGCATCAAAACATAATTTTACACCAATAAATTTATTTTAGAAATAAAGATTGGCATGAAAGGTTAAGAAATTTTATATATATATATATATAAGGCTGAGAAATCTCTAAAATTAATTTAAGTCATGAATCTTCAGATACATGCATCATAATGGTTCTCAAATAGAATAACAGAAACTATTTCAAGCATAAACATTGCTATAAACTATACGTTTGTAAGACTGATGCTTTTTTAAAGGGACTCTGGAATGCTCCCTCACCCTCTTTTGCATTGAGACACATGTTAAAAGATAGATATTAGTGAACCAGGAAGGGGAATTTCACCAGNTTTTTTTTTTCCTACTCAAAGGTAAATGCTATAACATTATTATTTTGTTCTCCAAATTTGAGGGATAAGAAGCAACAGTTAGAACTGAACATTGAACAACAGACTGGTTCCAAATAGGAAAAGAGGTCCATCAAGGCTGTATATTGTCACCCTGCTTATTTAACTTCTATGCAGAGTACATCATGAGAAACACTGGACTGGAAGAAACACAAGCTGGAATCAAGACTGCCAGCAGAAATATCAATAACCTCAGATATGCAGATGACACCACCCTTATGGAAGAAAGTGAAGAGGAACGAAAAAACCTCTTGATGAAAGTGAAAGAGGAGCATGAAAAAGTTGGCTTAAAGCTCAACATTCAGAAAACTAAGATCACGGCATCTGGTCCCATCACTTCATGGCAAATAGATGGGGAAACAGTAGAAACAGTGTCAGATTTTATTTTTGGGGGCTCCAAAATCACTGCAGGTGGTGACTGCAGCCATGAAATTAAAAGACGCTTACTCCTTGGAAGGAAAGTTATGACCAACCTAGATAGTATATTCAAAAGCAGAGACATTACTTTGCAGACTAAGGTCCATCTTGTCAAGGCTGTGGTTTTTCCAGTGGTCATGTATGGATGTGAGAGTTGGACTGTGAAGAAAGCTGAGCACCGAAGAATTGATGCTTTTGAACTGTGGTGTTGGAGAAGACTCTTGAGAGTCCCTTGGACTGCAAGGAGATCCAACCAGTCCATTCGAAAGGAGATCAGCCCTGGGATTTCTTTGGAAGGAATGATGCTAAAGCTGAAACTCCAGTACTTTGGCCACCTCATGCGAAGAGTTGACTCTTTGTAAAAGACTCTGATGCTGGGAGGGATTGGGAATAGGAGGAGAAGGGGATGACTGAGGATGAGATGGCTGGATGGCATCACTGACTCAATGGACATGAGTCTGAGTGAACTCCAGGAGTTGGTGATGGACAGAGAGGAATGGCATGCTGCGATTCATGGGGTCGCAAAGAGTTGGACATGACTGAGTGGCTGAATTGAACTGAACTGAACTGAATTTAAATGTTAAACATTGCTTCATGCAGATTTATTGGATAAATAATATCTATGATATTCTCTTTAAGGAAAACATCTGTTTTGTTATTATTTTTTTTTAAAAATCAACTACCATGAAATATATCAGAAAACTAAAATAACTATATGCCTGTTTTTTAAATTGGGTTATATATGTGCTCTGTGTGCTCAGTTGCTCATCACATCCAATACTTTGTGACTATATGGATTATAGCTTTCCAGACTTCTCTGCTCATGGAATTAACCTGTCAAGAATACTAGAGTGGGATGCCACTTCTTACTCTGGGGGATCTTCCCAAACCAGGGATCAAACCTGTGTCCCTTGTGTCTCTTGCTTTGGCAAGTGGATTTTTTACCTCTATTGCTAACTGGGCAGCCTCTATACCTACTTTAGAATATGTGAAGAAAAAAGGTAAGATAATTTCTAGTTACTCATGCCCTTAGGGTACCAGATAATAAGCAAACATAAATCTGGAAAGCAACTCTTTCATTCTCATCCAAACAGGATTTCCATGGCTAAAGCCTGAGAAATATGAAATCACACTTCAAAATTATAAAACACATGAAGAAAGAATCCATCAAAAGCAAGACTCAAGAGTAACAGTAGACATTAGAACAAGACAGCAGAGAATCTCAGCTAATAAAATCATAATTAGAACCATAAATAAATAAGCTCAAAATGATCAAAGACATAAAAATGCATCAAAACATAATTTTACACCAATAAATTTATTTTAGAAATAAAGATTGGCATGAAAGGTTAAGAAATTTTATATATATATATATATAAGGCTGAGAAATCTCTAAAATTAATTTAAGTCATGAATCTTCAGATACATGCATCATAATGGTTCTCAAATAGAATAACAGAAACTATTTCAAGCATAAACATTGCTATAAACTATACGTTTGTAAGACTGATGCTTTTTTAAAGGGACTCTGGAATGCTCCCTCACCCTCTTTTGCATTGAGACACATGTTAAAAGATAGATATTAGTGAACCAGGAAGGGGAATTTCACCAGACACCAAATCTGCAGGTATTCAGACCTTGAAATCCTCTGCCTCCAGAAATGTGAGAAATAAATTTCTGTTTGTTTATAAGCCACCCAGTTGATGGTACTTTTTAAAATAGCGCCTGAGTGACTGCTATGAATGCAAACATTTCTTAGTACAATTTAGAGTTATCAGTGATAAAAGTAAGAGCTAAATTTACCCTTAGCTAAGAAACAAATTGCTCACAAAGAAATAATTAGACTGACACTAGATTTTGCAATAGGAAAAATACTTTTCTGTAAATAAAATATTTTCAAGTGATAACAGATATTTTCAATAAAATATCTTCCAAGTGATAAACTCTAGAAGCTAGAAAATGAAACAGAAATAATATATGAAATTTAAACAGAAATATGTGAAAAAATGAGGTTAACTGTAGATAATAGAGTTTGCTTCCATTTAGAGATGGAAAGTCAAGGGAACATTGTTTCCACTCTAACAAGGAGGAAAGACTGGATGATCTACAGAACTTTTCTTGAACCTATTAGAGAGCTAAGCCACAAGACAGAGAAGTGAAACAAATCCCAAAGACAGGGAATATAAATAGTTTCACTAATGGTAGAGTAATAGAAGAAGAGTTAAATGTCCACCAAAAGGTGGTAGGAAGGAAAGAGTTAAATTTGAACAAATTCCTAAGAGCTGGATGTTGTATCCTGTGAGGATTTAGAACCTTTGTGAACCTAGACAGAAGAGTCCATGCTCACCAGCTCTTTCCATGCTCCTTTACCACATCTTCAGGAGAAAGGATGAGATTAAGGCAGAAAAACTCAGAGGGCTCCCCTCAATGACACAAGCAGAAGAAAACATTGCTCACTTTCTACAGACTTTTCATATGTTAATCAAGAGCTGGAAGCTAATGAATGAGGAGGAAAATCCCCTCCAGCCCCAGAGTCAAGATACTGCATTTGAGGGATGCATGTGTGTGAACAGAATGGGAAAGACTAGAGATTTCTTCAAGAAAGTTAGGGATACCAAGGGAACATTTCATGAAAAGATGGGCTCGATAAAGAACAGAAATGGTCTGGCCTAACAGAAGCAGAAGATATTAAGAAGAGGTGGCAAGAATACACAGAAGAACTGTACAAAAAGATCTTCATGACCCAGATAATCATGATGGTGTGATCACTAATCTAGAGTCAGACATCCTGGAATGTGAAGTCAAGTGGGCCTTAGAAAGCATCACTACGAACAAAGCTAGTGGAGGTGATGGAATTTCAGTTGAGCTATTTCAAATCCTGAAAGATGATGCTGTGAAAGTGCTGCACTCAATATGCCAGCAAATCTGGAAAACTCAGCAGTGCCCATAGGACTGGAAAAGGTCAGTTTTCATTTCAATTCCAAAGAAAGCTAATGCCAGAGAATGCTCAAACTACTGCACAATTGCACTCATCTTACATGCTAGTAAAGTAATGCTCAAAATTCTCCAAGCCAGGCTTCAGCAATACATGAACCGTGAACTTCCTGATGTTCAAGCTGGTTTTAGAAAAGGCAGAGGAACCAGAGATCACATTGCCAACATCTGCTGGATCATGGAAAAAGCAAGAGAGTTCCAGAAAAACATCTATTTCTGCTTTATTGACTATGCCAAAGCCTTTGACTGTGTGGATCACAATAAACTGGAAAATTCTGAAAGAGATGGGAATACCAGACCACCTGACCTGCCTCTTGAGAAACCTGTATGCAGGTCAGGAAGCAACAGTTAGAACTGGACATGGAACAACAGACTGGTTCCAAATAGGAAAAGGAGTACGTCAAGGCTGTATATTGTCACCCTGCTTATTTAACTTATATGCAGAGTACATCATGAGAAATGCTGGACTGGAAGAAACACAAGCTGGAATCAAGATTGCTGGGAGAAATATCAATAATCTCAGATATGCAGATGACACCACCCTTATGGCAGAAAGTGAGGAGGAGCTAAAAAGCCTCTTGTTGAAAGTGAAAGAGGAGAGTGGAAAAGTTGGCTTAAAGCTCAACATTCAGAAAACGAAGATCATGGCATCCGGTCCCATCACTTCATGGGAAATAGATGGGGAAACAGTGGAAACAGTGTCCGACTGTATTTTTTGGGCTCCCAAATCACTGCAGATGGTGACTGCAGCCATGAAATTAAAAGATGCTTACTCCTTGGAAGAAAAGTTATGGCCAACCTAGATAGTATATTCAAAAGCAGAGACATTACTTTGCTGACTAAGGTCCATCTAGTCAAGGCTATGGTTTTTCCTGTGGTCATGTATGGATGTGAGATTTGGACTGTGAAGAAGGCAGAGTGCCGAAGAATTGATGCTTTTGAACTATGGTGTTGGAGAAGACTCTTGAGAGTCCCTTGGACTGCAAGGAGAGCCAACCAGTCCATTCTAAAGGAGATTAGCCCTGGGATTTCTTTGGAAGGAATGATGCTAAAGCTGAAGCTCCAGTACTTTGGCCACCTCATGCGAAGAGTTGACTCATTGGAAAAGACTCTGATGCTGAGAGGGATTGGGGGCAGGAGGAGAAGGGGACGACAGAGGATGAAATGGCTGGATGGCATCACTGACTCGATTGACGTGAGTCTGAGTGAACTCAGGGATTTGCTGATGGACAGGGAGGCCTGGCGTGCTTCGATTCATGGGGTTGCAAAGCGTTGGACACGACTGAGCGACTGAACTAAACTGAACTGAACTGCGTGTAAGCTCAGTGACCCAGTCATGTCCCACTCTATGAGGGAGAGATAAAAGAAAACGTTTTCCTGATAGCAGAGGATAAGATTACCTGCCAGAGGATAGAATATTTCAACAACACTAAGATGATACCTGTGACTGCTGGGGTGAGGCACATAATACCCTCCTGCTTAAGACCTTCCAAAATATAAGACAGAGCTCAGACACTATACAGAATGGGCAATAGTACTGACAAAGAACCATCACTGAAGCCAAGCATACAGAAGTTGCATAAAATAAGCTGGTGAAGAAGAACTGAGAAACCCTCTGTCATGAACAGGATCATATTCTCCTAAAAGATGTTTTAAAGTCCTAAACCCTTCTCTGGAAACAGTAACAGACTTAATTTTTTTTGAAGTCCAAAATCAGTGCAGACGGTGACTGCACCCATGAAATTAAAAGATGCTTGCTCCTTGGGAGAAAAGTTATGACCAACCTAGACAGCATATTAAAAAGCAGAGACATTACTTTGTCAACAAAGGTCTGTCTAGTCACAGCTGTGGTTTTTCCAGTAGCCATGTATGGATATGAGAATTGGACTGTGAAGAAAGCTGAGCACTGAAGAATTGATGCTTTTGAACTGTGGTGTTGGAGAAGACTCTGAGAGTCCCTTGGACTGCAAGGAGATGCAACCAGTCCATCCTAAATGCACCCATGAAATTAAAAGATGCTTGCTCCTTGGGAGAAAAGTTATGACCAACCTAGACAGCATATTAAAAAGCAGAGACATTACTTTGTCAACAAAGGTCTGTCTAGTCACAGCTGTGGTTTTTCCAGTAGCCATGTATGGATATGAGAATTGGACTGTGAAGAAAGCTGAGCACTGAAGAATTGATGCTTTTGAACTGTGGTGTTGGAGAAGACTCTGAGAGTCCCTTGGACTGCAAGGAGATGCAACCAGTCCATCCTAAAGGAGCTCAGTCCTGAGTGTTCATTGGAAGGTGCTGAAGCTGAAGCTCCAATACTTTGGCCAACTGATGCAAAGAATTGACTTATTAGAAAAGGCTGTGATGCTGGGAAAGATTAAAGGTGGGAGGAGAAGGGGATGACAGAGGATGAGATGGTTGGATGGCATCACCAACTCGACGGACATGAGTTTGAGCAAGCTGTGGGAGTCTGTGATGGACAGGGTGGCCTGGGGTGCTGCAGTCCAAGGGATCTCAAAGAGTTGTACAGGACTGAGCAGCTGAACTGACTGAAACCCTTCTCTTCAGTACCTAATTTGTGGGAATGACACTTTATTTAAAAGGTACATCTTTGTGGATTAATCAGATTAGGGAAGATCATTAGGGTAGACCATGATTCCATATTATTCATGTCTTTCTAAGAAGAGGAGACAAATAGAGAAACACAGGAAGAATGCCATGTGATAATGGAGGCAGAAGTTAGTGTGAGGCATATACAAGTTGAGAGATTCCATTAATTGCTGCCAGTATTAGAAGCTTTGTTGACAAAGTAATATCTCTGCTTTTTAATATGCTGTCTAGGTTGGTCATAACTTTTCTTCCAAGGAGCAAGCATCTTTTATATATATATATAGTATATATATATATTTTGTTTATTTTAAGCCACCCACTTTGTGGTACTTTGTTACAGCCATCCTGGGCACTAAATGTGTCTTTCCTGCTTTTCCTATAAGATTCACACTGTGTAACAATCAAAAACAGTCTGGTGGAAGATAAACACTGAAAAAAGTCCTCAGGACTCCAGATCCCACACTAACCCCAGGGTAGCAATTGCAGACAGTTGGAAAAATCTGAAGCAAGTATGTGCTGAAGATAGCTATAGTAACACCAAAAGTCAAAGCAGGTCAACTCCTTACTAGACAGATTCAATCCCCTACAGTAAGAGTATGACAGAAGATGAAGTGCACTTATTCAGGGAGTAAATGTTATTTACTTCAATTACAATGTTTTTTGCACACAATGTCTGTCATTGAATCAAAAACAAGACACACAAGAAGGCAAGTGAAGAAAACATTAACAGAAGGTAAAGCAGGCAACAGAACAACCACAAAGATTAACCAGTTTTGGAAGTATCTGACAGGGACAGTGAAATGATTCTGGTAAAAGTATAAAAGGCTCTAGTGGAAAAGATGAACCATGTGTGTCAATAGATATGGATTTTATCATAGAAATAAAAAATATGCTTTCATAGGTAAAATGTAAATGACAGGAATAAGTAGACATTGTCAAAGATGAAGAATTTTTTTCTGGTGAACTGGCAGACTTGACATGGCAGGGAAAATAATCTTTGAAGAAAGGACAGTAGAAATCATCCAAACTGAAATGCACAGTGATAGAGAAAACAAAAACAAAAACAAAAAAATCTGAAAACAAACAACAACAAATCATGTGATAGCTGTTGAGCAATGTCAAATGGTCTAGCATATAGGTAATTTAAATCTTGGAAGTAAAAAAGAAAGAAAAGGACAGAAAAAATATTTGAAAAAATAAATGCCTGATAACTTTTCAAAATTAATAAAAGACAACTATAAATTTGAGAAGTTGAGTATCAAAAAAATGACATATACAAATAAAAACACAATTGGATATATTAAGTTGAGTTGGCCAAAAACGTATATTAGGGTTTTTTTTAATAAGATTTTTCTATAAAATGCTGAAAACTGAAGATGGGGACAAGTCTTGACAAAGAACCAGGTAAAAGTTCTGAATTATAGTTTTTTCATCAAATACTATGCAAGCCAGAAGAAAAGAGAGATACATCTTAAGAGAATAAAAAAAAGAAAAAAATGTTATCCTATAATCTATACCTAGTAGAATTATCTTAGTGTGGGTAAATGTAAGCAGTTACTTACAAACAAAACAATTTAACAAGGATTAATATGGAATACATCAAATATGTAGATTTTTTTTGATGTAACAACTAAAATAATAAAAATACAGAATGTTTAACATACTAGCTAAATTAAACTGGAGCATGATGAAAGGAATAAAAAAGTATGTGGAAGCAAATACCAATATGTCAGCATCTCTGTGATTTTAAACAGACCATGGCTGGACCTAGAGGTTGTCATACTGAGTGAAGTAAGTCAGACAAAGAAAGACAAATATCTTATGACATTGCTTATATGTGATTTCTTTAAAAAGGGTACAAATGAACTTAACTATAAAACAGAGTTACAGATGTGGAAAACTCACGATTTCCAAGGGGTAAGGGAGGGGTAAATTGGAAAGCTGGGGATTGACATATATACACTACTCATCCAGTACTCTTGCCTGGAAAATCCCATCCATGGAGGAGCCTGGTGGGCTGCAGTGCATGGGGTCGCGAAGAGTCAGACACGACTGAACGACTTCACTTTCACTTTTCACTTTCATGATTGGAGAAGGAAATGGCAACCCACTCCAGTGTTCTTGCCTGGAGAATCCCAGGGACGGGGGAGCCTGGTGGGCTGCCGTCTATGGGGTCGCAGAGTCGGACACGACTCAAGCGACTTAGCAGCAGCAGCAGCATATATAAAATAGATAACTAGTAAGGACCTACTGCATAGCACATGAAACTCTACTCAATATTCTATAATAGCATATCTGGGAATAGAATCTAAAAAGAGTAGATATATGTATGACTGATTCACTTTGCTGTACATGTGAAACTAACAATACTGTAAATCTACTATTGTGCGATAAAAATTTTTTAAAAATTAACAGGCCATCTTGCAATATAAAGGACAAATTGAGAGGATATTTAAGTGTTCAATTATATTATTTACAAAAGGCACATGGCAAGGTAATATCTGTCAAATCAAATTTAAAATAGGTAACTTACAATCTAAGTTGTAAAATAAATACACATAAGCCCATAATGATATACATAAATTATTGATAAAATAGATAAATGCAGGAGAAGAGATAAATCTTCCTTAGAGAAAAATTCCATACAATATATGTAACTATTCTCCTCTCTAGCTGAAGGTTAATCCCTCTCCCTTGAGTGTAGGCTGGACTTAGCAACTTGCTCCAAAGAACAGGGAAGAGGAAAGCTGAAAGTGTCATTACCTTTGCAAAGTAGAAAACTCCAAACACTTCCTTAGCCAAATGACCCAGGTGATATTGTCACTGATAAATTATGTAGACATCAGGGACTCCCTGCTGGGATATGATGAGAATAGAGCTTAACCTCTATGATCTTCCTTCCCAAAGCCCATATCATTTCAAGTCTAGTTATGAGAAAATCATTAGACAAACACAAATTGAGAGACATTCTACATACATATGTGGATAATACTTTCAGCACTTCCATCATTAGGAACATGAAAAGCTTGAGCAATGGTCACAGACCAGAAGAGATGGAGGAGACACGATAACTAAATATGTGGTATCCTGGAAAGGACATTAGCGGGAAACTGGCAAAATCAAAATAACATCTGGAGTTTAGTTTATAGTAGCATACCAATGTTGTTTTGTTGTATTTTGTCTTTGTTTGCTTTTGACAAATGTACCATGGTTATATAAGATGCTAATATTAGAAGAAACTGGGTGAGGGATGGGGAACAGATACTATCTTTGCAACATTTCTATAAACACAATTCTAAAAAGTTGATTCAAAAGAACAAAGTCAATAGAAATTAACACCAGGCAAACAGGAAGGAAAAATATTTTAGTGTTAATATCTAACAGTAAAAGTAACAATTCACTAGAAATAAGTTATTTTTCTAAAATATGTGTACCTGTGAAAGTATTAGTTGTTCAGTCGTATCTGACTCTTTGTGACTCGATAGACTATAGCCCACCAGGCTTCTCTGTCCATGGAATTCTCCAGACAAAAATACCAGAGTGGGTAGCCATTCCCTTCTCCAGGGAGTATTCCTGACCTAAGAATCCAACCTGAGCCTCTTGCATTGCAAGCAGATTCTTCATCATCTGAGCCACCAAGGAAGCCCATGGATACCTGACAAGATTTAAAAATCTTTAAAGGAAATATAGACATTGTAAAGTGACGCTTTTAATGAAAATATTAAATATCAATACAGCTTTCAACAAACAACTTCAGAAGATATAAAGAAATGCAAGAAGAAGAATTCAACACTTCTCCTTGTGGGGATTAATGGAACATGGTATACAATAATTAGAGAATGTATGATTCAGTGGTAAAGAATCCACCTTCATGTTTCCAGGCTACAGGTGGCATAACTGATATTGATTTATTAAAAGCTCTGAATATTTGTTTTAAAAAAATAACCCAGCATTTCTCAAACATTTTCAAACAAAGGAAGCCTCTCTTTCATACGGCATCTAACAACCTCCCACAAAGGGAGAGTTCTATGGCATACCTGTGGATAATCTGTCTTCAAGTGTATTATTTCCTCAGATTACAGAGCAAGTGAATAACACAGTGTACATAATAAGTGTACTGTGTTTTACATATGTATGTATCAGTCAGTCAGTCAGTCAGTTCAGTTGCTCATTCGTGTCCAGCTCTTTGCAACCACATATCCTGTAGCATGCCAGAACTTCCTATCCATCACCAATTCTCACATCTTGCTCAAACTCATGTCCATCGAGTTGGTATTGCCATCCAACCATCTCATCCCTCTGTTGTCCCCTTCTCCTCCTGCCTTCAATCTTTCCCAGCATCAGGGTCTTTTCAAATGAGTCAGTTCTTTGCATCAGGTGGCCAAAGTATTGCAGCTTTAGCTTCAGTATCATCCCTTCCAGTGAATATTCAGGACTGATTTCTTTTAGGATTGACTGGTTGGATCTCCTTGAAGTCCAAGGAACTCTCAAGAGTCTTCTCCAACACCACAGTTCAAAAGTATTAATTCTTCAGTGCTCAGCTTTTTTTATGGTCCAGCTCTTACATCCATACATGACTTCTGGACTACTGGACGTTTGTCAGCAAAGTAATGTCTCTGCTTTTTAATATGATGTCTAGGCTGCTCATAGCTTTTTTTGCAGCTTTAGCTTCAGTATCATCCCTTCCAGTGAATATTCAGGACTGATTTCTTTTAGGATTGACTGGTTGGATCTCCTTGAAGTCCAAGGAACTCTCAAGAGTCTTCTCCAACACCACAGTTCAAAAGTATTAATTCTTCAGTGCTCAGCTTTTTTTATGGTCCAGCTCTTACATCCATACATGACTTCTGGACTACTGGACGTTTGTCAGCAAAGTAATGTCTCTGCTTTTTAATATGATGTCTAGGCTGCTCATAGCTTTTATTCCAAGGAATAAACGTCTTTTAATTTCAGGGCTGCAGTCAGCATCTGCAGTGATTTTAGAGCCCCCCAAAATCAGGCCCCTCACTGTTTCCATTGTTTCCCCATCTATTTGCCATGAAGTGATGGGACTGGATGCCATGATCTTAGTTTTCTGAATGTTGGGTTTCAAGCCAACAGTTTTGCTCTCCTCTTTCACATTTATCAAGAGGCTCTTCAGTTCCACTTCACTGTTTGCCATAACGGTGGTGTCATCTGCATATCTGAGGTTATTGATATTTCTCCTGGCAATCTTGATTCCAGCTTGTGCTTCATCCAGCCTGGCATTTCACATGATATATTCTGCATATAAGTTAAATAAGCAGGGTGACAATATACAGCCTTGATGTACTTCTTTCCCAATTTGGAACCAGTCTTTGTATTATACATACATATTATACATATGTATGTATAATAAATATAAATCTCATAAAGACACTCAACTATCTGCACCCTCAGTTATGTTCCAAATGGCATGCTGAGGTACAATTTCAGCTCAATGTGAGTAATGCCTAAGTTAGTTATGCCAGCTGGCCAAAGTGAATTAGAGCAAGTACTATATAATGTCTGGAAAGTATAAAAGTGTACTTACAATGTTTCATTTGTACTATTGCAAAAGAACAATTTGTCTCTCAATAAATATTTGTATAAATGGAGCTCTTTCCATGGGGACCATTATATATATGCTTTACTAAATACATTTGGAATATTTTCTATAACTAAAATATAATTTGCATAAATAAAGTAATTAGCATATAGAAGGCTGTATATGCATTTTCATTCTAATAATCTTAAAATTGAAATGTTGTAGTGATTAGAAAATAAGTTTAACTTTCAGTTGAATACAGATAAATGTTTTCATTAGTCTACTATGGAAACTTGAAATCATTTCTGCAAGTCTGACTGTTAACCTAAATAAATTAGTAATTTTTCATTATGCTCCTCTGATATAATAAAACATTCTGTTGATGGACTCTATAAAAATTGGGTTTGACCCCAAGAAAAGTATCTATTGTAATTGATTTGTGGTTGAATCATATGTTAAAAACACCTAGTTCAGGAAATAAATGGTAAAACGCTAACATGATGTTTAACTGTTAGAATCCACTCCTACCTTTAAATACTAGATTCTTTGCAGAAGAGTCGGACACAACTTAGTGACAAAACAGCAAGAAATCTTTTCTAATACACACATGGAGCATCTACAATAGTTGACTAGCTTACAATCATGCCACAAAGCAAGCAAAAAGAGAGTCAAAATGAAAATTAAAATTTACTGAGAACTGAGAGATGAAACTAGATGGTAACATGTTTAGACTGAATAAGGCAGCATGTCAGCTATCAAGTCAGACTAGTTGGCCAGTGATATGAATATAGACTAAGAATTTCTAAATAAATTTTACCCTCTTTTATTTAATTTGCATAATATACATTTAACCTATTAGAGAGTTGAGGGAGTTTTGTCAACACTGCACGTTAGTGCTCAGAATGTGTAATATATTACTATGCATATTAACTTAAATATTTCTCCTCTTTAAAAATTTACATTGATATTCTGGCTGGACATTGCATTCTATACAATATCAAACAGAAAAGATAGCTAGTGATCCATTTTTATATGAAACTGGAAATTTACATACAGTATTAGTATTCATGTAAAAATTTCAGTAAACAAATTAAAATGTCTTCTCAAACAGAAAGTCATTTAGAGTTACAGATGAGTTGAAATCTTACAGTTCCAAGATTGTTTCTAGTATATCTCCATAATGTCATGGTTGTTCTTAACCATAATTATTTAATCAACTCTTCATAATTATACTTTAGAATGCAGTTCAATTATTAAAAGAGTTTTATATTTGAAATATTTTATTCAAGTCATTATAAAAATCTGTTTGGCTTCTGTTCTAATGGACATTATGTCTGCATCCAGCGTTTTCATTTATTAAGTCCTGACACCTTCTCTCATTTGAATGATGTTATTAGTTATTTTAAATGAAGTAAATGTTCTTCAAAGCATTATAAATTACTCTTTAAGTATCTGATAATGTGTTTAAATGGGCAACACACCAACAAAGTCTTGGGAAATCAATAAAGAGCTTAATTCAATCTACTACAGCTCTGTTAGCTAACATAGCATTTAAAATTTTAAGAGTATTTAAACTACTGAAAAATTTCCTGGCATTTTAATAGACTATTTTATAATAATCATTTATCCTCTTTTACCAAGGAATCATGACCGTTGCTAATAGAATCACTTCAGAATTCAGCTCAGTACAGTTCAGTTGCTCAGTCACGTCCGACTCTTTGCAACCCCGTGAACTGCAGTACGCCAGGCCTCCCTGTCCATGACCAACTCTCGGAGTTTACCAAAACTCGTGTCCATTGAGTCAGTGATGCCATCTAACTGTCTCATCCTCTGTCAACCCCTTCTCCTCCTGCCTTCAATCTTTCCCAACATCAGGGTCTTTTCAAATGAGTCAGCTCTTCACATCAGGTGGCCAAAATATTGGAGTTTCAACTTCAACATCAGTTCTTCCAATGAACATCCAGGACTGATTTTCTTTAGGATGGACTGGCTGGATCTCCTTGCAGTCCAAGGGACTCTCAAGAGTCTTCTCCAACACCACAGTTCAAAACCATCAATTCTTCGGCACTCAGCTTTCTTTATAGTCGAACTTTCAAACTCACATCCATACATGACTACTGGAAAAACTATAGCCTTGACTGATGGACCTTTGTTGACAAAGTAATGTCTACTTTTGAATATGCTGTCTAGGTTGGTCATAACTTTCATTCCAAGGAGTAAGTGTCTTTTAATTTCATGGCTGTAGTTACCATCTGCAGTGATTTTTGAGCCCCCCAAAATAAGTTCTTTTCTTTTCTTCTCTTTCTTTGTTTCCTTCTTCCTTCCTTCCTTCCACCCTCCCTGCCTTCTTTCCTACTTCCCTCCTTCTGCCTCTTCCTGTTTCCCTCCCTTCCTTTGTTTTGATTTTGTTTTTCTTCTCTTGGTAGGACATCTACCTTATCCCATCAGTTATTACTAATAACTCTGGTGGAATGGAATCAGTTTCACTCATCAGAGATAACTGCTGAGTGCATTATAGGTAAAATAAATGTAGAACTTATAGACTATTGAAGATCAGTCATGTGGAGGAAAAGAAAATACTGTGTTACAAAGCTGTAAATAAATACCTGCAATAGCATTAAATCAAGTTGGGAGAATATCAAAGAGTTATATTTATCAGTGCTTTACAAGCTGACAAAATGGTTTAGTTTCAGCTAAAGTTTTCTTCACTTTTGTCACTACATTAAATAATGGTTTAAAATAATGAATTAGAAACTTAAATTTCCATCAATTTTCTTTCATACCAAAGAGTTAACCATCAATTAGACAAATGATAGTATATCAGCTTTTCAAATTATAAATAATGATGAAGTACTATGAAGTGCTGTGGAGGTGTTAATATATTTCAAATATTCATGGTTGTTCAAACCAATTAAAATTTAGCAGTCACTTGGGAGAAAGGGGCATGTTCATGTATGTTTACCTATTGATCTTTGTATCTCTATATCTATCTCTATTTAGCATCATTATCATCTTTCTCATCTATCTTTTTATCTATTTATATTTTAAGCTATCTAATCACTTAGTAAATGTAAATAGTTCATTGTGTATGTGGAAATTTGCTTCAGTCCTATCTGACTCTTTGTGACCCAGTGGGCCTCTATCCATGGGATTCTCCAGGCAGAATACTGGAGGGGATCGCCATGCCCTCCTCCAGGGAATCTTCCTGACCTAGAGAGTGAACTTGTGTCTCCCACAACATAGTCCATTAGTTGTTAATAATTGCTGATAAGCTAAAATCTCCTCAGTATTCTCTAGATATAATTTCTGAAGTCTCTATTTTCAGAAATGTCAACTATATGTAGAGCAATTTACAACAGTAGACACATTTTGTGACTTTTACAATTAGTAGAGGGAATTCTCGGTTCTCCCTATATAAAGATGTCTGTCAAAAACTTAATTCTGTTGCTTTTCATATATACATATGCAAAAATAGGAAGTGGTTACAAAAAATATACACACATTTTCATATTGTTTAGAACATATCACATGTGGAAAATTTAAGAAAAACTCAGCAATTCAATGTGTTATTCTATTATATTTTGGATTATTTTCATTTAATTCTTTTGAGAGAGTCGTTTCCTAGGCAGGTTGATAAGAAGTCTGGGGGTCCCCAAGGAGAGAGGGGTCTGGAATTCTCAAGGAGGAAGAAAGGACAAACTTTTTTTTTTTCTTCTCTACATTCCTTAGAATTATATAACAAGAATGTATTCTGCTTGAGGACAGTCTCTGGATTAAACCTTCTGGCTAATTCTATTATCTTAAAATGTAAATTATGGGAGTAGGTCTGGTGAGGTCTTTACAACTTCCAGACATTCTTTGGATTCATTGGAGAGTATATGATTTCATTGCTAACACTAACAAGGGGGTACTCTTTCTACTCCCTTTTGATGCCTATGTCAGAAGCTTTCTCTATCTCCTTTATACTTTAATAAAACTTTATTACACAAAAGCTCTGAGCAATGAAGTCTTGTCTCTGGCCACGGATTGAATTCTTCTCCTCCGGGGGCCAAGCATCCCGGATTCAACAACAACCTTTCACTTTCTCCTTCATTTAGCTGCAGGTGCCCACACACACTTTTTAACATTGGTGTGTTAAGTCACTCAGTCATGTCTTTGCAACCCCATGCACTATAGCTGCCAGATGCTCTCTCCATGGAATACTTAGGAAAGAATACTGGAGTGGGTACCCATTCCTTTCTTTGGGGAGGGGGATATTCTTTCTGACCCAGGGATTGAACCTGGGTCTCCTGCATTGTAGGTAGTACAATGCTTACTCAAATATTTCAAATTACAAAAATAAAAATTGTTTTATAGGTGAAAGATGAAGGTGATTACCTATTAGCAGTACTCTGATGACATTCTGGAGAGAGGTATAATTAAAAAAAAAAAACTGAGAAAACAATGCTTTGCTAGGAAGTCTTATCATTTGGTTTATACTATCAAGGGACTCATTGGGAAAGACCCTGATGCTGGGAAAGATTGAAGGCAGGAGGAGAAGGGGGTGACAGAGGATGAGATGGTTGAATGGCATGTTGGATGACATGATTTTGAGCAAACTCCAGGAGATAGTGAAGGACAGGGAAGCTTGACATGCTGCAGTTCATGGGGCTGCAGAGAATTAGACACAACTTAGTGACTGAACAACAACAACAAAGGACTCACAAAAAGGATTATCAAGTAGGAGACCAGCTGATTTTCTTACTTATTTTTTAATTGAAAGAGACTACTATTCTTAAAAAAATTTTTTATTTTGATTTGGAATATAGCTGACTAGCAATAGTTTCAGGTGAGTAGAATAGAGAAGGGACTCAGCCATACATGTACATGTAGCCTTTCTCCCCAAAACACCCCTACCATCCAGGCTGCCACATAAAATTGAACAAAGTTCCTTGCTATACAGTAGTCCTTTGTTGGTTAGACACTTTAAATATAGTGTTGTGTACATGTACATCCAAATTGGCTATCACCTCTCTCCTCCTTCCCCTTGGCAACCATAAGTTCATTCTCTAAGTCTGTAAATAACAGTCTACTATTATTGAAGTTTGAAAGTTTCCTTTTATAGGCTAAAGTGGTGATGCTAGTAAATGAACATGGAATATATCTTCTAAAGGAGCCTTTTCCAATGAATATTTCAAGAGTGATGGCTCTGTCTATAAACTCATAATCATACAATTCGAAACAAAACATTTATGTATCTACACTTAAATGACTGAACATATTTCTTCAGAACAGTGCTGATCTACTCATTTGTTATGTCAGGCTTCTAGTTGAATTCAGCAAATACATGTTAAGTGTTTATCATTTCCAAGTCAATCAAAAGAAATGAATGTCTTTTCATTCATCACAAAATAATGAATGAAAGACAGTATCTGGTCTCAAGTCATTTATAGTTTTATTAGATTGATGTATAAAATAATTTTCTACTATATTTATTCATACATTATGAAATCTATAACATTGTTAGCAAGGAAAATTGAACATAAAAACTAATTTTAATGTATTCTTGTATCAGACTCCAGTTGAGACACTGTTTAACTGATTCTTGTGCTACTGTCAGGAAATTGAGATCAAGTGAAATTAAGTGGAATGATTTACCCCTCTAACTATTAAATTACAGAACAAAACTTCAAAACCAAAGCTAACTCCAAAGACAGTGTTTCAAAATTGCATTAAAAGGTAAAAAATGAACAAGTAAAATGTTGGCTAATAAGACTGCTTAAATGATATTCTGTTCTTGAAAAAGGAGAAGCAAATGTAGAGAATAAATGATTAAATAAGAAATATTAATAAAGATATGTTAAAATAAGAATTAGGAAGATGTTAAAAATAAATGACAAGAAATATAATTTACTAACACACTTGAAAAATGAAACTAACTGTGCAGGGCCATGGGGCTTCAGAGCCCAAGGCCATTTTGTCCCTTATAGGAAACAGCCTTCATTCAGCTTTCATGACCTTTTCTGAGTTCCAATGGGCATATTCAAACAGTTGCTAATTAGGGAAGGAAAGGGATAAGAAAACTAGGAGAAAGAGTCAAGAGAGCTTTGGGGCAAGGTCCTGTTTCCCCTTCAAAGGAAAGGCACAACAATATCTTTGAGCTATTTTGCAGATACTGAAACCTCCAGGTGGAAGAAATTAGAAGGGAACAATGGTATGCACCAGTGGTTTGCCATTGCCTTCTCCAATGTCCACTGTAGAAGGTGAATAGTTGAAGCTAAAGTTGAATGGTTCTGTGAAGACCTACAAGACCTTCTAGAACTAACACCCAAAAAAGATGTCCTTTTCATTATAGGGGACTGGAATGCAAAAGTAGGAAGTCAAGAGATACCTGGAGTAACAGGTAAATTTGGCCTAGGAGTACAAAATGGAGCAGGGCAAAGGCTAACAGAGTTTTGCCAAGAGAACACACTGATCATAGCAAACACCCACTTCTTTTTTTTTTTAATCTATTTTTATTTTTTAGTTTGTTTTGCTTTACAATACTGTATTCATTTTGCTATACATTGACATGAATCAGCCACGAGTGTACATGAACTCCCAATCCCGACCCCCACCCCCACCCCTCCAGTCCCACACCCTCTCTCTGGATTATCCTTGTGCATCAGTCCCAAGCATCCTGCATCTTGCATTGAAACACCCACTTCTAACAACACAAGAAAAGACTGTACACATGGACATCAACAGATGGTCAGTACCAAAATCAGACTAATTATATTCTTTGCAGCAAAGATGGAGAAACTCTATACAGTCAGCAAAAACAGGACTGGGTGTTGACTGTGGCTGAGATCATGATGTCATCCAACCACCTCATCCTCTGTTATCCCCTTCTCCTCCTGTCTTCAATCTTTCGCAAAATCAGGGTTTTTTCAAATGAGTTAGCTCTTTGCATCAGGTGGCCAAAGTATTGGAGTTTCAGTTTCAACATCTGTCCTGCCAATGAACACCCAGCACTAATCTTCTTTAGGATGGACTGACTGGATCTCCTTGCAGTCCAAGGGACTCTCAAGAGTTTTCTCCAACACCACAGTTCAAAAGCATCAATTCTTCAGCATTCAGCTTTCTTTTTTGTCCAACTCTCACATCCATACATGACTGCTGGAAAAACCATAACTTTGACTAGATGAACCTTTTTTGGCAAAGTAATATCTCTGCTTTTTAATATGCTGTCTAGGATGTTCATAACTTTCCTTCCAAAGCATAAGCATCTTTAATTTCATGGCTGCAATCACCATCTACAATGATTTTGGAGCACCCAAAATAAAGTCTGTCACTGTTTCCACTGTTTCCCCATCTATTTCCCATGAAGTGATGGGATTAGATGCCATGATCTTAGTTTTCTGAATGTTGAGCTTTAAGCCAACTTTTTCACTCTCTTCTTTCACTTTCATCAAGAGGTTGTTTAGTTCTTCTTCACTTTCTGCCATAAGGGTGGTGTCATCTGCATATTTGAGTTTATTGACATTTGTCCCGGCAATCTTGATTCCAGCTTGTGCTTCTTCCAGCCCAGCGTTTCTCATGATGTACTCTGCATAGAAGTTAAATAAGCAGGGTGACAATATACAGCCTTGATGTACTCTTTTTCCTATTTGGAACCAATCAGCTGTTCCATGTCCAGTTTTAATTCTTGCTTCCTGGCCTGCATACAGGTTTTTCAAGAGGCAGGTCAGGCGCTCTGCTATTCCCATCTCTTTCAGAATTTTCCACAGTTTATTGTGATCCACACAGTCAAAGGCTTTGGCATAGTCAATAAAGCAGAAATAGATGTTTTTCTGGAACACTCTTGTTTTTTCCACAATCCAGGGGATGTTGGCAACTTGATCTCTGGTTCCTCTGCCTTTTCTAAAACCAGCTTGAACATCAGGAAGTTCATGGTTCACGTATTCCTGAAGCCTGGCTTGGAGAATTTTGAGCATCACTTTACTAGCGTGTGAGATGAGTGCAATTGTGCGATAGTTTGAGCATTATTTGGCATTGCCTGAGATAAAAAAGAAGCTAAAAGAAAAGGAAAGATATATCCGTTTGAATGCAGAGTTCCAAATAATAGCACAGACCGATAAGAAAGACTTCCTCAGCGATCAATGCAAAGAAATAGACAAAAAATAAAAAAAGGGAAAGACTAGAGATAACTTAAAGAAAATTTAGAGATACCAAGGGAACATTTTATGCAAAGATGGGCACAATAAAGGACAGAAATAGTATAGACTTAACAGAAGCAGAGCATATTAAGAAAGATGGCAAGAATACACAGAAGAACAAAAAAGATATTCATGACCCAGATAACGATGATGATGTGTTCACTCACCTAGAGCCAAACATCCTGGAATGCAGTCAATTGGGCCTTAGGAAGCATCACTATGAACGAAGCCAGTGGAGGTGATGGAATTCCAGTTGAGCTGCTTCAAATCCTAAAAGATGGTGCTGTGAAAGTGCTGCACTCAATATGCCAGCAAATTTGTAAACTCAGCAGTGGCCACAGGGCTGGAAAAGTTTTCATCCCAATCCCAAGAAAGGGAATGCCAAAGAAAGTTCAAACACTGCACAATTGCACTCATATCACACACCAACAAACTAATGCTCAAAATTCTCTGAGTCAGGCTTCAACAGTACACGAACCATGACCTTACAGATATTCAAGCTGGATTTAGAAAAGTGAAGTCGCTCAGTCGTGTCTGACTCTTTGCGACCCTATGGACCGTAGCCTACCAAGCTCCTCTGTCCATGGGATTTTCCAGGCAATAGTACTGGAGTGGATTGCCATTTCCTTCTCCAGGGATCTAGGCAGAGTCAAATTTTTTCAACATCCATTGGATCGTGGTAAAAGCAAGAGAGTTCCAGAAAACATTTATTTCTGCTTTATTTATTGTGCCAAAACTTTTGACTGTGTGGATCACTGCAAACTGTGGGAAATTCTTAGAGATGTGAATACCAGGCCACCTTACCTGCCTCATAAGAAATCTGTATGCAGATCAAGAAGCAACAGTTAGAACTGGACATGGAACAACAGACTGGTTCCAAATTGGGAAAGGCATACGTCAAGGCTGCATATTGTCACCCTGCTTATTTAACTTCTATGCAGAGAACATCATGCAAAATGCCGGGATGGATGAAGCATAAGCTGGAATCAAGATTGCCAGGAGAAATATCAATAACCTCAGATATGCAGATGACACCATCTTATGGCAGAAAGCGAAGAAGAACTAAAGAGCCTCTTGATGAAAGTGAAAGAGGAGAGTGAAAATGTTGGCCCCAAACTAACATTCATATCATGGCGACTGTCCCCATCATTTCATGGAAAATAGGTGGGAAAACAATGGAAACAGTGAAAAACTTTATTTTCTTGAGCTTCAAAATCACTGCAGATTATGACTACAGCTATGGTATTAAAAGATGCTTACTCCTTAGAAGAAGAGCTATGACCCAACTAGACAGCATATTAAAAAACAGAGACATTACTTTATCAACAAAGGTCCATCTTCAAAGCTATGGTTTTTCCAGTAGTCATGTATGGATATGAGAGTTGGGCTATAAAGAAAAGTTGAGTACTAAAGAATTGATGCTTTTGAACTACAGTGTTGGGGAAGACTCTTGATACTAATTTGGACTGTAAGGAGATCTAACCCATCAATCCTAAAGAAAAGCAGTCCTGAATATTCATTGGAAAGTCTGATGCTAAAAATGAAACTCCAATATTTTGGCCACCTGATGTGAAGACCTGACTCCTTGGAAAAGCCCCTGATGCTTGGAAAGATTGAAGGCAGCAGGATTAGGGGACGATAGAGGATGAGATGGTTGGATGGCATCACCAACTCAATAGACAGGGTTTGAGCAAACTTCGGGCTTTAGTGATGGACAAATAAGTCTGGAATGCTGCAGTCCATGGAGTTGCAGAGTGTTGGACATGACAGAGTGACTGAACTGAAGTGAACTGAAAGGTATGTTGCATACAAGCATGGAAACCCTTGACTATTTGGATGTGAAAGTTGTTGATGCTTGCTCCTGCTTAGCTTTCATCAATCCATCCATCATTATCCATCAGAATGTCGAGGAGCTGATTACTCCTTCTTTGGACAATTAACACAAAACTTCTTACTATCTTCCCCAAATTTGGACACATAGTTTTGATGGCATGAGCCACTATGTCCACCTTTACTTGGCAAAACAATAAAATTATTCTGTTCTACTTTATTTAAAACTCTGTCTCTGAGATTTTATTTGGCATGATGTACAGAAAAGCTGAGCTTTCAGCATTAAATGCTTTCATGATTTTAATCAAATAATAAATAAATAAATAAAGCTATGACTTTTAAAATTTTAGTAACAACTAGTACACAAATCCATGTCTGTCCCCCCCCCCCAAATTTACACATGTATGGGTTTAAACGTGAAATTTGCTATTTATCCACCTCTATAATTTCCTTACTTACATTATACACATATAATCAAAGTGTGTAATTAAAGATGCTTTCCTAGTGTTATAAGCTTTCCAGGAAAATATCTTGAATTTACTTCAATAAACGGCTATACAATGTAAACATTCATATTAAACTAAAAGTTCAATTTTTATTTTAAATTCTCTTATTTCTCCATTTAGGGTCTCCCGATCAATGTTGAAAAATAAATTTAGTGAGATAAAACATCCTTCCTTTTTCCTAAATGAAATTTTATATTGATGTCTATTCCTTCTGAAAATTATATTCCTATAATTCATTTTCTTGTATGCCTTTATTCATCATTAGTTTTTTCAATTTATTTTTGTTATTTATCTGGAGTGTGATTTATTTCAGGTGAAAAGAGCTCAGGAATCTATAGACTTTTTCTTCTTGTTTTTAAACTCAAAGTATTTGTTTCTATTATGATGTTACTAAATTCACATTTATTATCTTAAAAATTAAAAAAAAGTGTTTTATTTATATAAAATAAAGAAGGTAGAAATCCTGAATTTATATATCTTGCAGCAGTCCAGTACTCCTTAATATAATAACTAGCAAAAAAGGGGAAAAATGGGTTAAATGCCAAAAAATATAGTTTTTAAGATATTAGAAAACTGCTGAAGTAAACAAGACTCTAGGCGCCAGGATCCCCCAAAGAGGGAAATTTGTAGCTGATTCTGTCTTGAGGCATTTGCATATTCTTGGCACAAATCCTAGCCAACAAGAATGATGGCTCTGCTAATAGGAGAGAAACAAGCAGAGTTTTTAGCAATATCACAGGGTTGGGGACAAAAGTGGAGTCTAGGGATGCCAAAGCAGCCAAGAACTGGAGCGAGCCAATGGAGAGAGCCAATGAGATTGGAAAACAGGGAACTGATCCAAAAACTCTGTCAATTTCCCCCGAGGTGCATACTGAATATTTGAATTTCAAAGAGTAGGGCAACAAGAAACTAGACAGAAAGCTGCTGGAGGGCAGAGCTAACTGTTCCCCAGTCTTGCAAAGCAAAGAAGAAAAAGGTGTAGTTCAGAAATTGTCAAAGAGGTGAGCGTTTATAATCTCTCCAGGATTTCAATTGAGATCTTTTAAGGAATAGACCAAATTCAGGATGAACCAGAGGTGGACTGGACATTATAAAGACAGCAGTCAAATTCAAGTCAGTCCAGTGTCTGACCGGAGTAAGCTTATCTACTTTCAGCCTATGCATCTTCCAAAGGACATGGTGAACTTTCTATATGATGATGATATCATCCATTTACTTAAAGTAGGTTTTATTAACATGACTGAAAAATGGACTACAAGTTGCTGAATTTCACCAGAAAATGAAATTTGTTAAATAAGATTTTAGAAATGAGAAATGCAATATCTCTCTTAAAACAGTTAATCCCAACTCAATAATGAGAAACCAACTGGAAAATGCCTACTGAGGGGCATTGTACAAAGGACCAAGACTAGTCAAATCTGTCAAGGTCATCAAAAACAAGGAAAATCTGAGAAACTGCCAGAGTCAAGAAAAGCCTAGGGAGGTAGGGTGGCTAAATGTTATGGATTAGATCATGAAATGGGATTCCCTGGTGGCGCAGGTGGTAAAGAATCTGCCTGCAGGAGACCCAGGTTCAATCCCTGGGTCAGGAAAATCCCCAGGAGAAGGGAATGGCCATCCATTCCAGTATTCTTGCCTGGAGAATTTCATGGACAGGGGATCCTGGTGAATTACATAAAGTCCATGAGGACTTACAGAAAGTGTCAGACAGACTGACTAACACTTTCACTTCTTCAGATCATGAAACATAAAAGGGACTTTTGATAAATGTGAAGTAAAACTCAGTAAAATATGAGCATTAGTTATTAATAATGTATCTATACAAGTTTATTATTTGTAGCAAATATACGCACTACATTGAGATGTTAATAGAAGGGGAAAATGGGTGGGGATATAGAAGAGTCTTCATGTATGTATTTCATTGTACTGATCATTAAGAATTGTTTATTATAGGAAAATTTATTCCCCCAACTCACGTTTGAAGGATAAGATGTTTCAATCCATAAAATGTTATCTTGATAGACAGTAGTGCTTAATTTATTATCAAGGTTCATGGAAGAAAATGCAGGGTGTTTTTCTGGAATGCTCTGTCTGGAATGCTTTAGAAGAAAAAACTGTAGAAAATATTAAAGCAATCAGAAAATCAACTTGGCATACTGATTGTGAATATTTTTTTCATGAAGGTAGTCAGTCATCCTTGTGTAGAAGACAGGGAAACTTCCATCTGTGTTATGTAAGTGATCTTGAAATGAATGAGGAGAGTACCTGGAGTGGCAGGAATAATGCCAGAGAAATAATGTGAAGAGTGCAAAGCAAAAGTTAGGAAGCAATAATTCAGATACAAGACAAGGTCAGAGGCAAACGAAGAGCCCAATAATTGCACAGATTCAGTGGAGGATGACATATAGGAGTGAAGCTGGAATTATCATATTTAGTAACAGAAATTTGCAGCTACCTTGGGAATAAATAAGACTAGCATAAATAGGGAAGAATAGATGGACTTCTATTGATATTGCTTATAAAATTTTAATCAATTGAGAACTTAAGCAGACTTCTAGTAAGTGCTTATAAGAAATCCTTATAAAATGTACAGGAATATATTATTACCATTATCAAATTTGCAATAAGAGCTTCAGTTTATGGAGGGATGACTGGTTTCAGAATTTAGGGTCCCTCAAGTAAAAATAATAAACATCTGACAAGATGGCAGAGGAGTAAGTGGATGTAGACTATATCTCTCTCTACGGATAGATCAGTAATACACCTTCAGACACAGAAGTTCATGCAGAACACAAGCTGAGAGCAGACAGGAGTACCTGATCAGTGGGAAAGAACATATAGAACCATGAAAAACAGTAGTACAAAGGAATAGGGGGGAAAATAGCAGTGTTAGTAGGACTGGACCTGCCCTCAGCTGGTGGGGGGAACTGAAATGGGTCCTATCCCCACATCGGGGCAATTGTCTGAGTTAGAAGAGAAACATTTAAGTGAACAGCTGATTTGTGGCAGCCTAAATGGAATGAGAATCAGATAGTCCTTGCTGCAGTCACACATACCCCAGTCAGGGACACAGGTCTCCTGGAAGGTGCAGTGGCTGGGAGCTGGAGTTTAGGGATTGTGGACTAATCTCAGGGCAAGGGCTGCTGTTAACTGCAGAGAGCTGGATTGAGAGGATGAGAGGGAGGAGATTGTGATGGGAAATGCCTATGGAAGAAATGGAAGGAAGGCATGGAAGCAAGGTGATACTGCTGCATGTAGGGAGTGGAGCCATCACCATAGCCTCTCTCTCCCCACATGCTAACATCAGCAACTGGACAATAGAGAGGCTGGCCCATCAAATGCCTGATGCACTGAACTACAGATTAGGACCCCAGCCAGGGGTCCCTCTCTATGTGCCTGATGCACCAAATCAATAGAGAAGGACTCTGGGCAAGGGAGCCCTCTAAGTGCCTGAAAGGGCAGAGTTATGGAGAAAGACTGGCCAAAGAGATCTTCTGATCACCAGCTACAAGAGACTTAAAAAAAAAAAAAAAAAAGACTGATAGGGCCATAACTCCTGTGGTGGAGGCAGTCCGTGTCCCTGCACACTTGGCATTGCCAGGGTCTCTGCAAGCCAAGCAGCTGTACCACTTTCACACTCAACTCTCACTGGGGCAGAGCTGCCACAGGCAAAAAAGTCTTGTATCTACGATCACAGGGTCACTTTGGTAGTGTCCAACCCTCTGCGACCCTGTAGACTGTGGCCTGGCAGTCTTCTCTGTCAGGGAGGCAAGGGCTGGGTGGGGAGCGGGGGGCAGGGGTTCTCCAGGCAAGAATACTGGAGCGTATTGGCCAATACAGTTTGCCATACTCTTCTAGAGCACTATATTTCCTGCTGCCCTAGCCACCAACCCCCTGAGTATCTGATGCTGCCAGAACCCCTGTGACCCAAGCAGCTGCACCACCTCCACACCTGGCCCTCCAAACCTGACATGAGTTTGACAGGGGCAAACCCAATTTCTGTAGGGCAATCTCAGGAACAAACCCCAGTGGATAACCCACATGCAGAAGTAGAAATAAAACAATTGAACCAGGGGCAGTGTGGCTAAGGAAGAAGACCCAAAACCTTCCCACCAGGTGTACAAGCTGCAGATTAAATCCACATGATTAACTACACAGACTCTGTGTCCATGGAATATATAAAATGTCATTGAGAGCTCCCACAAAAGAAAACTCACTAGTTCTGATAGCTATGGACATTGAAGGGAAGAACACAAACGAGTAGGACCAGATTAGCATCTGAGCTGCCCCCACAGCAGGTCAAGAGATCAGCACAGTGTTGGAGGGCATCCTAGGGAGGTGAGGTGGACTGTGACTCCCAGCGAGGGAAAGGACTCTAACAGAAGTGACTCAAGAAAAACATTTATTATTCTTATTTTTTGACTTGTTCTGTAGATTCTTTTGCCTCCCCCCACCCCCATAGTAGTTGTCGATTTTATTAACAGCTTTTGAGCTTTTTTTTTTTTCTCTCAGTCACATTTTTTACTGTTGTTATAAACCTCTGCCTCTATATTGGGTTTTTGCAGTTCTGTGGAGCTGAAATTTTCTTTATTCTCTTTTTTTTAATTTTAATTTTTAACTGCATAAACATATTCCTATTTTTCATACATATATTCCTTTGTTTTATTTTCCTACTGTTCTTTTCCCCTTGAAGTTAATTTTAATGTATATAAATCATCTTCATTTACCTTTATTTAACTTTGCATATCTATTCTTTCCTTTTTTTCTTTCCTCTTAACAAATTTGTTAGTTTTATTTTCGTTGCTTTATCCCCCAACTGGCACCTTACTTTAGTTTTGTTTTCCAGTTTGTGCTTTAGTTAGTTTTGTTCTGGTAGCTATACTTTTTGGTTTCCCTTGATTGCCAGGACAATCTTTTTACTTTATTTTTGCTGGACTGTTTTGATTTTGCTTATGGGTGTATATGTGTATGTGTATATTGTCACAGTTTTTATTGTGGTCATAAAGATCTGCCTCTACATGGGGCATTTGCAGTTCCATGTTTTCCTCCCCACCCCCTACCTTTTCCCTTCCTTCTTCCATTTTTTTTCTTTTCCCTTTTTTATAACTTTATTTTTTAAATCTATTATATTCTTCTACATTTATTTGTTTGTCTTGTCTACTGTTATTTTCTTCTTACAGTTAATCTTTAATGTATAGAAATCTTCATCTACCACTATTTAACTTTGTGTATCTTTTCTTTCTTTCCTTTCCTCTCAACATGTGTTAGATTTGTCTTCATTGCTTTATCCTCCACCTGGCACTTTGCTTCAGTGTTTTTTTCTACTTTGTGCTTTAGTTAGTTTTGTTCTTAACTGGTAAATACAATTTTTTATTTCCCTTGTTCACCAGGTCAATCTACTGTACTTTATTTTTGTTGCATTGTTTTGAATTTGCTTATGGGGGCAAGAATACACAGAAGAACTGTACAAAAAAGATCTTCATGACCCAGAGAATCACGATGGTGTGATCACTCACCTAGAGACAGATATCCTGGAATGTGAAGTCAAGTGGGCCTTAGAAAGCATCACTACAAACAAAGCTAGTGGAGGTGATGGCATTCCAGCGGAGCTATTTCAAATCCTGAATGATGATGCTGTGAAAGTGCTGCACTCAATGTGCCAGCAGTGGCCACAGGACTGGAAAAGTCAGTTTTCATTCCAGTGTCAAAGAAAGGCTATGCCAAAGAATGCTCAAACTACCGCACAATTGCACTCATCTCACATGCTAGTAAAGTAATGCTCAAATTCTCCAAGCCAGGCTTCAGCAATATGTGAACTGTGAATTCCAGATGTTCAAGCTGGTTTTAAAAAAGGCAAGGAACAAGAGATCAAATTGGCAACATCTGCTGGATCATGTAAAAAGCAAGAGAGTTCCAGAAAAACATCTATTTCTGCTTATTGACTATGCCAAAGCCTTTGATTATGTGGATCACAATAAACTGTGGAAAATTCTGAACAAGATTTTCAGAATATCAGAACACTTGACCTACCTCTTGAGAAATCTATATGCAGGTCAGGAAGCAAGAATTAGAAGTAGATATGGAACAACAGACTGGTTCCAAATAGGAAAAGGAGTAGGTCAAGGCTGTATATTGTCACCCTGCTTATTCAAATTCTGTGCAGAGTACATCATGAGAAATGCTGGGCTGGAAGAAGCACAAGCTAGAATCAAGATTGCTGGGAGAAATATCAATAACCTCAGATATGTAGAGGACACCACTCTTATGGCAGAAAGTGAAGAGGAACTAAAAAGCCTCTTGATGAAAGTGAAAGAGGAGAGTGAAAAAGTTGGCTTAAAACTCAACATTCAGAAAACAAAGAACATGGTATCTGGTCCCATCACTTCATGGGAAATAGATGGAGAAACAGTGGAAACAGTGTCAGACTTTATTTTGAGGGGCTCTAAAATCATTCTAGATGGTGATTGCAGCCATGAAATTAAAAGACGCTTACTCCTTGGAAGATAAGTTATGGCTAACCTAGATAGCATATTCAAAAGCAAAGACATTACTTTGCCAACAAAAGTCCATTTAGTCAAGGCTACGGTTTTTCCAGTGGTCATGTATGGATGTGAGAGTTGGACTGTGAAGAAAGCTAAGCACCAAAGAATTGATGCTTTTAAACTGTGGTGTTGGAGAAGACTCTTGAGAGTCCCTCAAACTTCAAGGAGATCCAACCAGTCCATTTTGAAGGAGATCAGCCCTGGGTGTTCTTTAAAAGGAATGATGCTAAAGCTGAAACTACAGTGCTTTGGCCACCTCATGTGAAGAGTTGACCCACTGGAAAAGACACTGAGGCTAGGAGGGATTGGGGGCAGGAGGAGAAGGGGACGACCGAGGATGAGATGGCTGGATGGCATCACTGACTCAGATGAGAGTCTGGGTGAACTCTGGGAGTTGATGATGGACAGGGAGGCCGGCGTGCTGTGATTTATGGGGTAGCAGAGAGTCGGACACGACTGAGCGACTCAACTGAACTGATGGGTGTATATGTATATGTGTAATTATTTTAAATCATTATTTTCTTCATTTTATAACTGCCATTTTTCTCGGGTTCATTTTTGGCTTTTGGATATTTGTTTTAATCTCACTTAATGTCATAACAAACCACTTGTGGAAACTTTGTTCCTGACCAGAGATAAAGCCCTGAGCCTTTGGATTCGGAGCACTGACTACAAGAGCCAGAACTATCAGAGAACTAACTCAAAGGTGTATCAGATAGTGAGAACTCACACAAAAGAAACCATTTGAATACAAGACCCAGCATCACCTAACCATCAGTAGCACCCTGTGCAGGAAGCCTCATCTAAACAAGATACAAAAGTGAAATACAAACCCAATCATCAGCAGACAGGATTACCAGCTCACTCAGCCTTGCCAATCAGATGAAAAACAAACAAAAAAGTCAGCACAAAATTCACCTTATATGAAATTTGCACAAACCACTGGACCAACTTTAGGAGGGAAGAAACCAAAAGGAAGAAAGAATTTAAGCCTGGGAAAAGGAGACCTCAAACACAATAAGTTTAAAAAAAATAATGAAAAGACAGAGAAATACTGCACAAATGAAGGAAAAAACTAGAAACACAGAAGTCCAAATAAATGAAGAGGAAATTGGCAAACTACCTGAAAATGAATTCAGAATAATGATAGTAAAAATGATCAAAACCCTTGAAAACAAATTGGAGAAAATGCAAGAATCAATTAACAAAGACCTAGAAGAATTAAAGAACAAACATTCAGAGACAACATAATTACTGGAATTAAAAATATTCTGGAAGAAATCAATAGCAGTATATCTGAAGCACACGAGCAAATCAGTGAGCTGAAAGATAAAATGGTGGAAATAACTTCTGAAGAGCAGAATAAAGTAAAAAGAATGAAAAGAACTGAGAATAGTCTCAAAAACTTCTGCAACCATATCAAATGCACCAACATTTAATTATAAGTGTTCCAGAAGAAAAAGAGGAAAAGAAAGTGTACAAGAAAATATGAAGAGATTATAGTTGAAAACTTCCCCAACATAGAAAGGAAATAGACAAGTTCAAGAGGTACTAAAAGTGCCATACAGGATAAACCCAAGAGGAAACATGCCAAGACACATCATACTAATCAAACTAACAAAGAATATTAAAAGCAGCAAGGGAGAAGCAACAAGTAACATACAAGGGAAACTCCGTACACTTGACAGCTGATTTTCAGCAGAAACTCTGAAGGCCAGAAGGGAATGGCAGGATATATGTAATGTACTGAAAGGGAACCACCCTTATGGCAGAAAGTGAAGAGGAACTAAAAAGCCTCTTGAGGAAAGTGAAAGAGGAGAGTGAAAAAGTTGGCTTAAAGCTCAACATTCAGAAAACGAAGATCATGGCATCTGGTCCCAACACTTCATGGCAAATAGATGGGGAAACAGTAGAAACAGTGTCAGACTTTATACTTTTGGGCTCCAAAATCACTGCAGATGGTGACTGCAGCCATGAAATTAAAAGGCGCTTACTCCTTGGAAGAAAAGTTATGACCAACCTAGATAGCATATTCAAAAGCAGAGACATTACTTTGCTGACTAAGATCCATCTTGTCAAGGCTATGGTTTTTTCAGTGGTCATGTATGGATGTGAGAGTTAGACTGTGAAGAAGGCTGAGCGCCGAAGAATTGATGCTTTTGAACTGTGGTGTTGGTGAAGACTCTTGAGAGTCCCTTGGACTGCAAGGAGATCCAACCAGTCCATTCTGAAGGAGATCAACCCTGGGATTTCTGTGGAAGGAATGATGCTAAAGCTGAAGCTCCAGTACTTTGGCCACCTCATGCGAAGAGTTGACTCATTGGAAAATACTCTGATGCTGAGAGGGATTGGGGGCAGGAGGAGAAGGGGACGACCGAGGATGAGATGCTGGATGGCATCACTGACTCGATGGGCATGAGTCTGAGTGAACTCTAGGAGTTGATGATGGACAGGGAGGCTAAGGAATGATGCTAAGCTGAAGCTCCAGTACTTTGGCCACCTCATGCGAAGAGTTGACTCATTGGAAAATACTCTGATGCTGAGAGGGATTGGGGGCAGGAGGAGAAGGGGACGACCGAGGATGAGATGCTGGATGGCATCACTGACTCGATGGGCATGAGTCTGAGTGAACTCTAGGAGTTGATGATGGACAGGGAGGCCTGGTGTGCTGCGATTCATGGGATCGCAAAGAGTCGGACACGACTGAGTGACTGAACTGAACTGAACTGAAAGGGAAAAATTTACAACCAATATTACTGTATACAGCAAAGATCTCATTCAAAATTGATGGAGAATAAAATACTTTTCAGACAAGCAAAAGTAAAAAGAATTTAATACCACCAAACCAGATTTACAACAAATGTTAAAGGGACTTACATAGTCAAGAAATACAAGAGAAGAAAAAAGATCTACAAAATCAACCCCAAACAATGAAGAAAATGGCAATAGTAACATATATATCAATAATTACTTTATTTTTTTAATAATTACTTTAAATTTAAATGGATTAAATGCTCCAAGCAAAAGACACAGACTGCCTGAATGGACACAAAAACAAGACTCATATATATGCTGTCTATAAGAAACCCACTTCAGACCTAAAGACACAAAAAGACTGAAAGTGAGAAGATGGAAAAAATATATTCCATGCAAATGGGAAGCAAAAGAAAACTGAAGTATCAGTCCTCATATCTGACAAAATAGACATTAAAACAAAAAATATTGCAAAAGATAAGGAAGGATACTACATAATGATCAAGGGATCAATCCAAGAGGAAGACATAACAATTGTAAATATCTATGGAACCAACATAGGAGCACCTAAATACATAAGACAAACAATAACAGGCATAAAAGGAGAAATTTTAACAATAACACAATAATAGTAGGAGATTTTAACACCCCACTCACACCAATGGACAGATCATCAAAACAAAATTAATAAGGAAACACAAGTCTTACCTGTTACATTAGATGAGATGGATCTCAGTGATACTTCAGGACATTCCATCCAAATGCAGAAGAATACACCTTCTTCTCAGGTACCCATGGAACATTCTCCAGGATAGACCACATCTTGGGTCACAAATCAAACCTCAGTAAGTTAAAGAAAGTTGAAACCATATCAAGCCTCTTCTCTGAACACAATGCTATGTTACTAGATATCAATTACAAGGAAAAAAGAATATAAGAAACACAAACACATGAAGATTAAACAATATGTTTCTAGACAACCAACAGGTTACTGAAGAAATAAAAAATAATTTAGTAATAAATGACAATGAAAACATAACAACTCACAACCTATGAGATGCAGAAAAAGCAGTTCTAAGAGGGAAGTTTATAGCCATACAATACTACCACAAGAAACAAGAAAAAGATTGAATCAACAATATAACTTTACACCTAAAACAACTGGAAGAATAAAAACAAAAAAATACTCCAAAATTAGTAGAAGGAAAGAAATAATAAATGTCAGAGCAGAAATAAATGAAAAAGAAATGAAAGAAACATTAGTAAAGCTAAATAAAACTAAAAGCTGGTTCTATGAGACGATAAACAAAACTGATAAACCTTTAGCCAGACTCATCGAGAAAAAAAGAGAGAAGAATGAAACCAACAAAATTAGAAATGAAAAAGGAGAGGTTACAACAGACAGTGCAGAGATACAAAGGATTATAATAGACTATTATGAACAACTATAATAAAGGGTTTCCCTGGTGGCTCAGAGGTTAAAAGCATCTGCCTGTAACACAGGAGACTTGGGTTCGATCCCTGGGTTGGGAAGATCCCCTGGAGAAGGAAATGGCAACCCACTCCAGTACTCTTGCCTGGAGAATCCCATGGACGGAGGAGCCTGGTGGGCTACAGTCCACAGGGTCGCAAAGAGTCGGACACAACTGAGCAACTTCACTCATACTCATATAGCAATAAAATGGATGTGTGTGTGTTAGTCGTTCAGTCATGTCCAACTCTTTGTGTCCCCATGGACTGTAGCCTACCAGGCTCCTCTGTCCTGAAATTCTCCAGGCAAGCATACTGGAGTAAGTTGCCAGTTCCTGCTCCAGAGGATCTTCCTGATCCAGGGATCGAACCCAGGTCTCCTGCATTTCAGGTAGAAGATTTACCATCTGAGCTACTATGGAAGAAAAGGTGGCTTTCAGTAAATCTTTTCAGACGCACCCTCAGCTGTTTAACTCTACTGACAATGGACAGCAGTGCATGTATATACAGCATAAATAAAAGGAATGAGGTCCTCTGATCTCTGCAACAACACTCCTCTTACCTGAGATAAGCTAAGAGAAGACAAATTGCTACAGGCTCACCATGGGAAATCTGAAAGCTGTGTTTGCATTTCTCTCTATTTTCTCTTTCATGTCTCCTCTTTGGTTTAAATATCCCTGAGATAATTTTGCAGTGTAAGCTGAAGAGGAAGATGTGCCTGAAGGCTTTGCTAAATGCACAGTTAAGATTGGTTCATAAAATGGATAACCTGGAAAAAATCGACAGATTCTTAGAAAATTTCAATCTTTCAAGACTGAACCAGGAAGAAATAGAAATTATGAACAACCCAATTACAAGCACCAAAATTGAAGCTGTGATCAAAAATCTTCCAAAAAACAAAAGCCCTGGACCAGATGGCTTCACAGGAGAATTCTATCAAACATTTAGAAAAGAGCTAATACCTGTTCTACTAAAACTCTTTCATAAAACTTGAGAGGAAGGGACACTTTCAAACTCATTCTACAAGGCCACCATCACCCTGACACCAAAACCAGACAAAGACAACACACAAAACAAGAAAACTACAGGGCAACATCACTGATGAACATAGATGCCAAAATTCTCAAAAAAAAATTTAGCAAACAAAATTCAACAACACATCGAAAAGCTCATATACCATGATCAAGTTGATTTTTTTCCAGGAATGTAAGGATTCTTCCATATACACAAATCAATCAATGTGATACACGCTATTAACAAATTGAAAGGTAAAAGTCATATGATAATCTAACAGCTGCAGAAAAAGCCTTTGATAATACTCAGTTCAGTTCAGTCGCGCAGTCGTGTCCGACTCTTTGCGACCCCATGAATCGCAGCACGCCAGGCCTCCCTGTCCATCACCAACTCCAGGAGTTCACTCAGACTCACGTCCATTGAGTCCATGATGCCATCCAGCCATCTCATCCTCGGTCGTCCCCTTCTCCTCCTGCCCCCAATCCCTCTCAGCATCAGAGTATTTTCCAATGAGTCAACTCTTCGCATGAGGTGGCCAAAGTACTGGAGCTTCAGTTTTAGCATCATTCCTTCCAAAGAAATCCCAGGGTTGATCTCCCTCAGAATGGACTGGTTGGATCTCCTTGCAGTCCAAGGGACTCTCAAGAGTCTTCTCCAACACCATAATTATAACACTGTATGTGAGACAGCAAAAGAGACACAGATGAATAGAATGGACTTTTGGACTCTGAGGGAGAGGGAGAGGGTGGGAGGATTTGGGAGAATGGCACTGAAACATGTATACTATCGTATAAGTAATGAATCGCCAGTCTATGTTTGATATAGGATACAGGATACTTGAGACTGGTGCACAGGGATGATCCAGAGAGTTGATATAGGGTGGGAGGTGGCAGGGGGTGGGGGAGGGGTGGTGTTCAGGATTGGGAACTCATGTACACTCGAGATGGATATATGTTAATGTATGGCAAAACCAATACAGTAATTTAAGTAAAATAAAGTAAAAATTAAAAAAAAATAATAAAGACTATGCACCATTTAAAGTTGCAATTAAAAAAAAAAGTACATAGAAGGTATATACCTCAACTTAGTAAAGGCCACATATGATAACCCTACAGCAAATGTTAATCTCAATAATGAAAAGCTGAAAGCATTCCCCCTAACAAGGCAAGGGTGTCCATGTTCACCACTGTTATTCAACATAGTTCTGGAAGTCCTAGCTACAACAATCAGAGAAGAAAAAGAAAGAAAAGGAATACAAATTGGAAAAGAAGAAGTAAAATTCTCACTATTTGCAGATGACATGATACTGTACATAGAAAACCCTAAAGATAATATCAGAAAATTGCTAGAGGTAATCAGTGAATTTAGCAAAGTTGCAGGATATAAAATCAATATACAGAAATCACTTGTATTTCTATATACTAACAATGAAAAATCAGAAAGGAAAATTATGTAATTAATACCATTCACCATTGCAACAAAAAGAATTAAATATCTAGGAATAAATTTACATAAGGAAATGAACTGTACACACACAAAAAATTATAAGATTACAGATAAGAGAAATCAAAGAAAACATAAACAGATGGAGAGGTATTTCAGTTCCTGGGTAGGAAGAATCAATATTGTGAAAATGACTATACTACTAAACACAATCTATAGATTCAATGTGATCCCTATCAAATTACCAATGACATTTTTCACAGAACTAGACAAAAATGTTCATAATTCATATGGAAACATAAAAGACTCTGAATAGCCAAAGCAGTTTTGAGAAAGAAGAACGGAGCTGGAGGAATCAACCTTCCTAACTTCAGATTATCCTACAAAGCTACAGTCATCAAGATAGTATGATAGTAGCAGAAAAACATAAATATAGAGCAATGGAATAAAATAGAAAGCCCAGAAGTAAACCCATGCACCTATGGGTACCTTTTTTTTTGACAAAGGAGGCAAGAATATACAATTGGGCAGATAGCCTCTTTAATAAATGGTGCTGGAAAAATGGACAGCAACATGTAAAAGAATGAAATTAGAACACTTTCTAACACCATACACAAAGATAAATTCAAAATGGATTAAAGGCCTAAATGTTAGCCCAGAAAACTATGTTTTCTTAGAGGAAAACATAAGCAGAACACTGGATTACATAAAGATCCTTTATGACTCACCTTCTAGAGTAACAGAAACAAAAAGAAAAGTAAACAAGTGGGACTTGATTAAATTTAAAAGCTTTTGTGCAGCAAAGTAATCTATAAGCAAGGTGAAAAGACAATCCTCAGAATGGGAGAAAATTATAGCAAATGAAACAACTGACGAAGGATTAATTTCCAAAATATACAGGCAGCTCATATAACTCAATGCAGAAAAACAAACAACCCAATCAAAAAGTCAGAAAAAGACCTAAACAGACAATTCTCCAAAAAAGTCATACAGATGGCTAACAAACACATGAAAATATGCTCAACATCTTTCATTATTAGAGAAATGCAAATCAAAACTACAATGAGATATCATACCAGTCAGAATGGCCATCATCAAACAGTCTACAAACACTAAATGATGGACAGGGTGTTGAGGAAAGCAAACACTCTTGCACTGTTGATGGGAATGTAAATTGATACAGCCACTATGGAAGATGGTATGGAGATTCCTTAAAAACCTAGGAATAAAACCACCATATGACCCAGAAATCCCACTCCTAAGCATATACCTTGAGGAAACCAAAATTGAAAAAGACATATGTATCCCATTGTTTGGGACTTCCCTGTTGGTTCAGAGGTTAAAGCGTCTGCCTCCAATGCGGGAGACTGGGTTTGATCCCTGGGTCAGGAAGATCCCCTGGAGAAGGAAATGGTAACCAACTCCAGCATTCTTGCCTGGAGAGTCCCATGGATGGAGAAGCCTAGTAGGCTACAGTCCACGGGGTCGCAAAGAGTTGGACACGACTGAGCGACTTCACTATACTATACTATATTATACTATCCCATTGTTCATTGCAATACTATTTACAATAGCTAAAACATGAAGCAACCTTGATGTCCATTGACAGATGACTGGATAAAGATGTTGTGGTACATATACACAATGGAATATTCAGTTCAGTCGCTCAGTCATGTCTAACTCTTTGCAACCCCATGAACTGCAGCACGCCAGGCCTCCCTGTCCATCACCAACTCCTGGAGTTCACTCAAACTCACGTCCATCAAGTCAGTGATGCCATCCAGCCATCTCATTCTCTGTCGTTCCCTTCTCCTTCTACCCCCAATCTCTCCCAGCATCAGAGTCTTTTCCAATGAGTCAACTCTTTGCATGAGGTGGCCAAAGTACTGGAGTTTCAGCTTTAGCATCAGTCCTTCCAAAGAAATCCCAGGGCTCATCTCCTTCAGAATGGACTGGTTGGATCTCCTTGCAGTCCAAGGGACTCTCAAGAGTCTTCTCCAACACCACAGTTCAAAAGCATCAATTCTTCAGTGCTCAGCTTTCTTCACAGTCCAACTCTCACATCCGTACATGAGCACTGGAAAAACCATATCCTTGACTAGATGGAACTTTGTTGGCAAAGTAATGTCTCTGTTTTTGAATATGCTATCTAGTTTGGTCATAACTTTTCTTCCAAGGAGTAAGCATCACTTCTTCCAGCCCAGTGTTTCTCATGATGTACTCTGCATATAAGTTAAATAAGCAGGATGACAATATACAGCCTTGACATACTCCTTTTCTTATTTGGAACCAGTCTGTTGTGCCATGTCCAGTTCTAACTGTTGCTTCCTGACTTGCATATAGGTTTCTCAAGAGGCAGATCAGGTGGTCTGGTATTCCCATCTCTTTCAGAATTTTCCACAGTTTATTGTGATCCCCACAGTCAAAGGCTTTGGCATAGTCACTAAAGCAGAAATATTACTCAGCCATAGAAAGGAATGTGTTTGAGTCAGTTCTGATGAGGTGGATGAACCTAGAACTTATTATGTAAGTTAAATAAGCAGGATGACAATATACAGCCTTGACATACTCCTTTTCTTATTTGGAACCAGTCTGTTGTGCCATGTCCAGTTCTAACTGTTGCTTCCTGACTTGCATATAGGTTTCTCAAGAGGCAGATCAGGTGGTCTGGTATTCCCATCTCTTTCAGAATTTTCCACAGTTTATTGTGATCCCCACAGTCAAAGGCTTTGGCATAGTCACTAAAGCAGAAATATTACTCAGCCATAGAAAGGAATGTGTTTGAGTCAGTTCTGATGAGGTGGATGAACCTAGAACTTATTATGCAGAGTGAAGTGAGTCAGAAAGAGAAAGATACATATCTTATTCTAACACATATATACAGAATCTACAAGAATGGTACTGAAGAACATATTTCTAGGATAGCAGTGGAGAAACAGAGATAGAGAATAGACTTATGGACATGGGGAGATGGAAGGAGAGGGTGAGATGTATGGAAAGAGTAACGTGGAAACTTACATTACCATATATAAAATAGATAGCCAACAGGACTTTGCTGTATGGTTCAGGAAATTCAAACAGAGACTCTGTATCAACCTAGAATGGTGAATGGGGAGGGAAATGGGAGAGAGGTTTAAAAAGGAGGGGATATATGTATACATGTTAAAGTTTGACAGAAAACAACAAATTTCTGTAAGGCAAATATCCTTCAATTTAAAAAGGAGTTCATGTACACTCATGGCTAATTCATGTCAATGTGTAACAAAACGAATACAGTATTGTAAAGCAAAACAAACTAAAAAATAAAAATTAATTTAAAAAAATAAAATAATAATAAATGGAAAAAAGTAAAATATCTGAAGTGATAAAGGTAATAAACAGGTTTAAAAATAGACAGGACTCAGCAGAAAATCGCTTAAAAAATTTAAACAAAGGCCATTAGAATGTATATCAACCAGTGTGGAGTCAAAGGGGAAAAAAAAGGATGTATTAGACATGGAATAGATGACAGAGACCTAAAAACTTGTCACTGGAGTCTCAGAGAGGGAGACCCAATGGGGAAAATATTGTCTATATATCAGAGATATCTTCAAAACTGATAAGACATCTAATTATAGATTTGAGTAAACAACAGGAAAACTATAGCTAACAACAACATCACCCTTAAATTGCTGCAAACTAGACAAAAAGAAAGGAGAAAGAGGAGAGAAAGAAAGAAGGAAGAGAGAGGGAGAGGAAGAGGAAGAAAATAGAAAACATGTAAGATTTAAAGGAGCTGACTTTTCAGCTGACAACTAACATTTCAACAGGGTAAGGAAAAATACAAGACATTGGAATTGTACTTTTCAATTGCTAAACGATAATTTCAAGAATTCATCACTAAGTAAAAGTAATTGTCAACCTAGAATTATCTCCCCAGCAATCTAGAATTCTCTGCTGCGCTGCTAAGTTACTTCAGTCGTGTCCGACTCTGTGTGACCCCATAGATGGCAGCCCACCAGACTCCCTTGTCCCTGGGATTCTCCAGGCAAAAACACTGGAGTGGGTTGCCATTTCCTTCTCCAATGCATGAAAGTGAAAAGTGAAAGTGAAGTCGCTCAGTCATGTCAGACTCTTAGTGACCCCATAGATGGCAGCCTATCAGGCTGCTCTGTCAATGGGGTTTTCCAGGCAAGAGTACTGGAGTGGGCAGAAAAAAATTATTTTTTACAAGCAATGGCAAAATAAATACACTTCCATACCAACAAACACAAGATAATTCATTTCTGGTAGGCCGCAAGTTAAGCTAAGTAAAGATAAGGTCTTTAGGCACAAAGAAAATTATACTAGAATATAGGAAATACAGAAGGGATGGAGAACAGCAGAGTGGTACTTGGGCCTGGGGACTCATAGAGGGAAGATGGAAAAGATGAGAGAGACTTAAGGAAACACAGGTACGAAGGTGGAAGTTGACTGGTGAACGATTCCACATAAGAGGACATGTTTAATTGGATTGAAAAGTAATGATGTTTGTTTATTAGCAACATATGCCTCTTTGTGTGAGGATTACTAAATCTAGGTAGGGATCCACAGTGAATAAGGTATAGCATCTGGCTTGAGAATCTTAAATCTCCTATAAAATTCTTATATAGCTCCTCTCTGCCACTGTCACTGAGGCGATGTATGACATTTTTATGTTTTTTTTTTTCTTTTTGCATATAATTATGTTAGTTTACAGGCTAGGTAAATCTGCCAGGTCTATAGTAAAGTTTGTCAAACACTTCAGAGCATTTGCCATTAATTTCATGGAGAATGAAGATAGAAGTTTATAACTTAAAGTCAATAACTTCAACTTGCTTTAAACATTTTATGTGACATTAGGTACTTTTCATGAGTAACTGAGTGATTGATAATTCAAAATGTGTTTCATTGGAATCACATATGACAAATGTAGGTTAACATTAATATTGAACATGGAAATTTGAATATTTACCAGATATAAAAATCTGTATATTGACATATTCTAAATAAATTATTCTCCTTATTTATATTTACATATTTAAAAAATTATACAGCAACCATGAACTATAATTTTTAACCTGAAGAAAAAAATCACTGAATGTGTAGGTGCTATAAAAACTAATTATAGTTATTGTTTTCAGGTTAAACTATTTAATAAGATAAACCTTATTAACTATATGATTTTTATTCTGCTTTATGCATTATTTAGTATTGATTAATAACTTATTTGCTACATAATTTGCTTCATTAATGTAATTGTTACTGAGATTTTTCTTTTTACTGCTTCAGTTATCAATCATAATTTCAGTATTTTAACTGTGAACAATTTAGATATAGGTTTAAATTTCCTGCTACTTTGGTTTTCTTTTTGAATACTTCTTATTTTTCAACTTGTAGTACTTTGCATATGGTGCTGATACCTTATTTGGCTCTAGTTACATAGGTGTGGTATGGCTGTATTTTGATGTGATATAGAAATATTAAACAATGGTATTTTTGTGCATGTTTGGAGTTAAATATTTTAATTATTATTGATCTTATAGTATATAAATATTGTAAAGCTGTCTATATTTTTGTGTGTACAATATTTTAATATCTTTATTTTCATTATTTCTATGATATTTTCAACACACATAGCAAATGGTTGACTTTAACAATTTTTTTTTAATCCTTGAAAATATAACATTCTTTCACTTTCAATTACGCTAAATATTTATTAGCATATACACTCAGTCTTGGGTTCCCTAAAGGCTCAGCTGGTAAAGAATATGCCTGCAATGCAGGAGATGTGGGTTTGATCCCTGGGTTGGGAAGATCCCCTTGAGGAGGGCATGGCAATCCACTCTAGTGTTCTTGCCTGTCGGGCTACAGTCCATTGGGTCACAAAGAGTCAGATATGACTGAGCTACAAGGACAGCATAGCTCAGTATTATTTTTGTCATCTTAGTATTTTATTATGTTTGTGTATATATGTCAGTATGCATTATACATATATAAATACATACATATAAATTAGTCAAATTGCTGTTTTGAAAACAACAGCAATCCAATTGATCATCAAAAAAGCAAGAGAGTTCCAGAGAAACATCTACTTCTGCTTTAATGACTATGCCAAAGCCTTTGACTGTGTTGATCACAACAAACTGTAGAAAATTCTTTAAGTGATGGGAATACCAGATCACCTGACCTGTCTCCCAAGAAAGCTGTATGTAGGTCAAGAAGCAACATTTAGAACTGGACATGGAACTACAGACTGGTTACAAATCAGGAAAGGAGTATGTCAAGGCTTCATATTGTCACCCTGCTTATTTAACTTCTATGCAGAGTACATCATGCAAAATACCAGGCTGAATGAGGCACAAGCTGGAATCAAGATTGCTGGGAGAAATATAAATAACCTCAGATATGCAGATGACACCATCATTTTAGCAAAAGTGAAGAAGAACTAAAGAGCCTCTTGATGAAAATGAAAGAGGAGAGTGAAAAAGTTGGCTTAAAGCTCAACATTCAGAAAACTAAGATCGTGACATCCAGTCTCATCACCTCACAGCAAATAGATGGGGAAACAATGGAAATTGTTAGAGACCTTATTTTGGGGGGGCTCCAAAAGCACAGCAGATGGTGATTGCCAACTTGAAATTAAAAGATACTTGCTCCTTGGAAGAAAAGTTATGACAAATCTAGATAGCATATTAAAAAACAGAGACATTACTTTGCCAACAAAGGTGCGTCTAGTCAAAACTATGGTTTTTCCAGTAGTCTCATGTTTGGATGTGAGAGTTGAACTGTAAAGAAAGCTGAGCACCTAAGAATTGATGCTTTTGAACTGTGGTGTTGGTGAAGACTCTTGACAGTCCCATGGACAGTAAGAAGATCCAAGCAGTCCATCCTAAAGAATATCAGTCCTGAATATTCACTGGTGAGACTGGTGCTGAAGCCAAAACTCCAATACTTTGGCCATCTGATGTGAAGAACTGACTCCTTTGAAAAGACCCTGATGCTGGGAAGATTGAAGGCAGGAGGAGAAGGGACGACAGAGGATGAGATGGTTGAATGACATCCCCAACTCAATGCACATGAGTTTGAGTAAGCTCTGGGAGTTGGTGATGGACAGGGAAGCCTGGTGTGCTACATCCATGAGGTTGCAAAGGGCTGGACAGGACTGAGTGACTGAATTGAACTGAACTTAACTGCATTTATTTCTGCTTTATTGACTATGCCAAAGCCTTTGACTGTGTGGATCACAATAAACTGTGGAAAATTCTGAAAGAGATGGGAATACCACACCACCTGACCTGCCTCTTGAGAAATCTGTATGCATGCCAGGAAGCAACAATTAGAACTGGACATGGAACAACAGACTGGTTCCAAATAGGAAAAGGAGTACATCAAGGCTGTATATTGTCATCCTGCTTATTTAACTTCTATGCAGAGTACATCATGAGAAATGGTGGACTGGAAGAAACACAAGCTGTAATAAAGATTGCCGGGAGAAATATCAATAACCTCAGATATTCAGATGACACCACCCTTATGGCAGAAAGTGAAGAGGAACTAAAAAGCCTCTTGATGAAAGTAAAAGAGGAGAGTGAAAAATTTGGCTTAAAACTCAACATTCAGAAAACGAAGATCATGGCATTTGGTCCATGGGAAATAGATGGAGAAACAGTGGAAACAGTGTCAGACTTTATATTTTTGGGCTCCAAAATCACTGCAGATGGTGATTGCAGCCATGAAATTAAAACACGCTTACTCCTTGGAAGAAATGTTACGACCAACCTAGATAGCATATTCAAAAGCAGAGACATTACTTTGCCGACTAAGGTCCGTCTAGTCAAGGCTATGGTTTTCTAGTGGTTATGTATGGATGTGAGAGTTGGACTGTAAAGAAGGCTGAGAGCTGAAGAATTGATGCTTTTGAACTGTGGTGTTGGAGAAGACTCTTGAGAGTCCCTTGGACTGCAAGGAGATCCAACCAGTCCATTCTGAGGGAGATCAACCCTGGGATTTCTTTGGAAGGACTGATGCTAAAGCTGAAACTCCAGTGGGCTCCAAAATCACTGCAGATGGTGACTGCAGCCATGAAATTAAAAGGCGCTTACTCCTTGGAAGAAAAGTTATGACCAACCTAGATAGCATATTCAAAAGCAGAGACATTACTTTGCCGACTAAGGTCCGTCTAGTCAAGGCTATGGTTTTTCCTGTGGTCATGTATGGATGTGAGAGTTGGACTGTGAAGAAGGCTGAGCGCAGAAGAATTGATGCTTTTGAACTGTGGTGTTGGAGAAGACTCTTGAGAGTCCCTTGGACTGCAAGGAGATCCAACCAGTCCATTCTGAGGGAGATCAACCCTGGGATTTCTTTGGAAGGACTGATGCTAAAGCTGAAACTCCAGTACTTTGGCCACCTCATGCAAAGAGTTGACTCATTGGAAAAAACTTTGATGCTGGGAGGGATTTGGGACAGGAGGAGAAGGGGACGACTGAGGATGAGATGGCTGGATGGCATCACAGACTCAATGGACGTGAGTCTGAGTGAACTCCGGGAGTTTGTGATGGACAGGGAGGCCTGATGTGCTGCGATTCATTGGGTCACAAAGAGTTGGACAGGACTGAGCGACTGAACTGAGCTGAACTGAATTCTTATGTATTGGGGTGGCCAGAGTTTATTTGGGTTTCCAGAGAATATGACAGAAAATGTTGAACAAATTTTTTGGCCTACCCAATATATTTCTATATCTTTGGGTGACTTCTTATTAAAAACAATCCTGATTAACTAACATATTTATACTTCTTTTATCTTCCCCCAACTCACATTTTCTAGTTTTTGATGAGGTAGTCTCAGTTTATTGTGTTGCTGCTGCTAAGTCACTTCAGTCTGTCTGACTCTGTGCGACCCCATCGACGGCAGCCCACCAGGCTCCCCCGTCCCTGGGATTCTCCAGGCAAGAGCACTGGAGTGGGTTGCCATTTACTTCTCTAATGCATGAAAGTTAAAATTGAAAGTGAGGTTGCTCAGTCGTGTCCGACTCTCAGTGATCCCATGGACTGCAGCCTTCTAGGCTCCTCTGCCCATAGGACTTTCCAGGCAAGAGTACTGGAGAGGGGTGTCATTGCAGTCTCAGTTTATTGTGCTAGGCTACTATAACTAATTTTTTTTTTATTAATTCACATCCTCATTTTACTATATCATCATATTGTTCATATCAAGATGATCATTACCCCAGTTATTTATATTATATTTAACTGGGTTTGGTGCTAAAATAATCCATTATCATTCCATTAATTAAACCATTTGATTTATCTTTCAAAGCTAGACTTTATCCTTAAGACTTTTGTTCAAGAGTTTATGTCAGTGATATATTTTATGATCCACTACTTTATATATGGGAGACTTTTGATATTTTTCTCAAAATATAGTAATATGTCCATTGTTATTGGTATATGATACTGCAGAGAAGATGACTTAATCAGAATTAAAAAAAACTATTTTTTTTTTCAGTGTAGTTTTAGGTTCACAGCAAAATTTTGATGAAGGTATAGGTATTTCTCATTTAATTCTGGTTCCCCCTAACGCATAGCCTCCCTGTTATCAATGATATCACTCATCAGAATTGTGATTCTCTTTGTTACTTTTGTTGAAACTGATGGACTTACTTCATCCATTACTGAAATGAAATCAAAACCACAATGAGATATTGCCTCATGTATCAGAATGACTATATCAAAAATACAAGATAAGTTTTAAAGATGTTGGATAAAGGGAACCTTTGTGCACTGTTGGTGGGAATGCAAATTGGGGGTGCCACTATGGGAAACAATATGGAAAGTCCTCAAAAAACTAAAAATTTAACTAACATTTGATGCAGCAATTAAATTTCTGTGTATTTTTCCTAAGGGGAAAACAACTTTTATTAAAAGATATATGCACATATTCAATGAAGCATTATTAATGGAAATAAGTGTCCGTTGACAGGTTAATATATAAACAAAAGGTGGTATGTATGCATACACACACTCACAAAGTGATATTACTCAGCCATTAAAAGGAAATACTCTCATTTTGACAGCATATATGGCCCTTGAAAGCATTATGTTAGGTGAAATAAGTCAGTCAGTGGAAGACAAATACCACATGATCTCACTTATATGTGAAAGTTAAAACCAAACAAAACAGCTAATATAAAACAAAACAGCTAATCTAAACAAAAATAAATCTAGAAACAAGCAAGCAAAAACACAGAACAGATTCACAACTGCCAAAGGTAAAGCATGGGGGTGTGGGTAATACTGAAGAAGGTAGTCCAAAGGTACATTTTGGTTATAAAATCAATAAGCCATGGGTTTGTAAAGTATAGGTTGGTGACTATTAGTTAATAATACTGCATTGCATAATTTTAAGTTGCTAAGATTAAATATTAAAAGTTTTCATCACAAGAAAAAATAATTTTTAACTATGTATGGTGATGGACTGTTTCACAATATCACAAACATAGAATCATTACATTGAACAGTTGAAACTAACACAATGTTACATGTTAACTACACCTCAAGAAAAGAAATAATAAGAAAACTAAAGTTTCTAATAACCTTCACTTAATCCTTCTAGTAGCAATTTTGATGCTCTTTGTTTATGTAGATCCCAGTTTCTGGTATACATATATATGTATTTCCTTTTCTAAATTTTCTAAATAATTTATACCTTGCAAGGCAGGTCTACTAGCAACAAATTCTCAGATTTTCTTTGTGGAAAGTCTTTATTTCTCCTTCACTTTTGCAGCAGAATTTTTCAGGGTACAAATTTATCAGTTGGTGAGTGTTTTCTCTCAACACTAAAATTTTCACACTGCTCTCTGTTTCCTTGATTATTTAAAGAAGTCAAATGTAATTGTTCCCCCATTGGTAAGTTGTTTTTTTCCCTTTCCTCTTTCAGGATTTTTTATGATTGGTTTTCTGTAACTTGAAAGTGATATGCCCAGGTGTAGGTTTTTGGAATTTATTTTGTTGGTATTTACTGAAATTTCTGGATCTGTGGTATGGTGTCTGACATTAATTTGGAGAAATCTTAGTCATTTTAAAAAAATCTTTTGCTCTTTTCCTTTTGGTATTTCATGTGTACATATGTTACACATTTTGTAGTTGTTGTACAATTCTTGCATATTTTGTCCTTTTTTTTTTTTTTTTTTTAAGTCTCTGTTCTCTTTGCTTTTGTTTTAGAAGCTTAAATTGTAATCTCCTCAAGCTGAATCCGGAGAAGGCAATGGCACCCCACTCCAGTACTCTTGCCTGGAAAATCCCATGGACGGAGGAGCCTGGTAGGCTGCAGTCCATGTAGTCACTAAGAGTCGGGCACGACTGAGCGACTTCACTTTCACTTTCACTTTTCATTTTCATGCATTGGAGAAGGAAATGGTAACCCACTCCAATATTCTTGCCTGGAGAATCCTGGGGACAGAGCAGCCTAGTGGGCTGCCGTCTATGGGGTCGCACAGAGTCGGACACTACTGAAGCGACTTAGCAGCAGCAGCAGCAAGCTGAGTCTTTCCTCAGCTATATCTAATCTACTTCTGAGCCCATAAGAGGCATTCTTCATTATTGTTACATTGTTTTTTATATCTAACATTTCTTTTTGGTTCAATCTTATGATTTCCATCTCTCTACTGACATTCTTCAACAATGCTTATATATTTTCTATTTTATCACATAGAGCCCCTAATCATTCCTGTTTTTAATTCCCAGTCTGATAATTCCAACATCCCTGCAATGTCTGGTTCTGATGTTTACTCTGTCTCTTCTAGTTTTATTTATTTATTTATTTTTGCCTTTCGGAATGCTTCATAATTTTTCTTGACATGAAATGCTGGTTAAAAGGAATCTCCTTAAATAGGCTTTTAGTTATGTGATAATAAGTATTAGGGGACAGGATTTTCCATATTACTGTAATTTTTTTGGTAAGGCTATGTCTCCAGTCTGTGCACTTCAGAACTCTTTGTTTGTGGGTTTTTTCTCCTCCATTAATTGGAAGAGGATGGCTAGGGCTATATTTGAGCATTTCCTGTCTGCTAGATAGAAAACTAGAGCTGAGTGTAGTTGACTTTTTCCCCCCAGGTGAATTAAATTCTGATAATACCAAGCTATTAAGCTCTGCTTAATTAGTTTCTCCTGAAAGCCAGGCTTCCTAAAAAAGAGAGACTGCCCAGGTGCATTTCAAAAGGCTTCCTGTTTTGTAGCTCCTGTGGGAAGCAGGAGAAGACTTTTCCCTGATATTCACCAGGTTGAGCTCCTGCATGTAAGTTTCACAAACTATGGGCCTTGCACTATGACTTGGAAATGGCAACCCAGTCTAGTACTCTTGCCTGGAAAATCCCATGGATGGTCCTCCTGGTAGGCTATAGTCCATGGGGTTGCAAAGAGTCAGACACAACTGAGCGACTTCACTTCACTCACTTCATTCACTTCATACTTTATCATTGGAGAAGGAAATGACAACCCACTCCAGTGTTCTTGCCTGGAGAGTCCTATGGATGGAGAAGCCTGGCAGGCCATGGTCCATGGGATCTCAGAGAGTCGGACACGACTTGAGTGACTAAGCACACACACACGCACTGTGACTGGGTCCTCCTGGAATTCATAACATTTAGATTAATTTATGCTCAGCTCAGTTCAGGCGCTCAGTCAACTCCAACTCTTTGTGATCCCATGGACTGCATGCCAGGCTTCCCTGTCCATCACCAACTCCCAAAGCTTGCTCAAACTCATGTCCTTCGAGTCAATGATGCCATCCAACCATCTCATCTTCTGTCGTCTCCTTCTGCTCCCACCTTCAATCTTTCCCAGCATCAGGGTATTTTCTAGTGAGTCATTTCTTTGCATCAGGTGGCCAAAGTATTGGAGTTTCAGCTTCAGCATCAGTCCTTCCAATGAATATTCAGAACTGATTTATTTTAGGATGAACTGGCTGGATCTTTTACTGTCCAAGGGACTCTCAAGAGTCTTTTCCAACACTACAGTTTAAAAACATCAATTCTTTGGCACTCAGCTTTCTTTATAGTTAAACTCTCACATCCAAACATGAAACTACTGGAAAAACCATAGCTTTGATTAAACCATAGCTTTGCCAACTTTGTTGGCAAAGTAATGTGTCTGCTTTTTAATATGCTGTCTAGGTTGATCATAGCTTTTCTTCCAAGAAGCAAGCGTCTTTTAATTTCATGTCTGCAGTCACAATCTTCAGCGATTGTCGAGCCCCCCAAAATAAAGTCTGACACTGTTTCCATTGTTTCCCCATCTATTTGCTGTGAAGTGATGGAACCAGATGCCATGATCTTAGTTTTCTGAATGTTGAGTTTTAAGCCAACTTTTTCTCTCTCCTCTTTCACTTTCATCAAAAGGCTCTTTATTTCTTCTCTCTTTCTGCCATAAGGGTGGTGTCATCTGTGTATCTGAGGTTGTTGATGTTTCTCCCGGCAATCTTAATTCCAGCTTGTGCTTCATCCAGCCCATCGTTTCTCATGATGTACTCTGCATAGAAGTTAAATAAGCAGGGTGACAATATGCAGCCTTGACATACTTCTTTCCCAATTTGTAACCAGTCTGTAGTTCCATGTCCTGTTCTAACTGTTGCTTCTTGACCTGCATGCAGATTTCTCAGAAGACAGGTCAGGTGATCTGGTATTCCCATCTCTTTCAGAATTTTCCAGTTTGTTGTGATCACACATTCAAAGGCTTTGGTGTAGTCATTAAAGCAGAAGTAGATGTTATTATGGAACTCTCTTGCTTTTCAATGATCCAATATATGTTGTCAATTTGATCTTTGGTTCCTCTGCCTTTTCTAAATCCAGCTTGAACATCTGGAAGTTCATGGTTCACTATTGTTGAAGCCTGGCTTGGAGAATTTTGAGCATTACTTTGCTAGCATGTGAGATAAGTACAATTGTGCAGTACTTTGAATATTCTTTGTCATTGTCTTTCTTTGGGATTGGAATGAAACTGACCTTTTTCAGTCCTGTGGCCACTGCTAAGTTTTCCAAGTTTTCTGTCATATTGAGGGCAGCACTTTCATACCATCATCTTTTAGGATTTGAAATAGCTCAACTAGAATTCATCACCTCCACTAGCTTTGTTCATAGTGATGCTTCCTAAGGCCCACTGGATTTTGCATTTCAGGATGTCTGGCTTAAGGTGAGTGATCACACCATCTTGGTTTCCTGGGTCATAAAGATAATTTTTGTATAGTTCTTCTGTGTATTCTTGCCACCTCTTCTAAATATGTTCTGATTCTTTTAGGTCCATACCATTTCTGCCCTTTATTGTGCCCATCTTTGTATGAAATGTTCCCTTTGTATCTCTAATTCTTTTGAAGAGATCTCTAGTCTTTCCCATTCTGTTGTTTTCCTTAATTTCTTTGCATTGATCACTGAGGAAGGCTTTCTTATCTCTCCTTGGTATTCTTTGGAACATTGCATTCAAATGGGTATATCTTTCCTTTTCTCCTTTGCCTTTAGCTTCTTTTCTTTTCCTAGTTATTTATAAGTGCTCCTCAGAGAAGCATTTTGCATTTTTACTTTTCTTTTTCTTGGAGATGGTTTTGATCACTGCCTCCTATACAATGATATGAACCTCTGTCCATAGTTCTTCTGGTAGAGCTCCTGCATGTAAGTCTCACAAATTGTGGGCCCTGCACTATAACTAGGTCCTTCTGGAATTCTTAACTTTTAGATTTACTTAACCTAAGCCTCAGCAATTCATCACTATGGTTCTTATTTTCCTACTTGTCGCTGGTTCCCATCAGTTTTCTGCCGAATCTGTGTTAAGTTTTTAGTTTTTATATTTTGTTCTTGGTTTCTCTAGTCTTGGGAGTGTCTGTTAGCCCTGCGACTTAACCTCTCTTAAGCTTCTCTTAAGAGTTGTTTTTTTCTTTTTTTCTTTTCATTTTGTTAAGCCTTTTACTAATTAATAGGAGTGAGTGGTGGCTTCTAAACTTATTACATGCAAAGCCAGATGTCAGTCAGATTTTTTATTCTTGAGTAGCAATGGAATTCCAAATAACATTTGGAAAACTGATAAAATTCAGTGTTGGGAAGAGGTAATTGCGAACTATGTTCTGAAAAAACTAATAAACCATGTTCTGCTTAATTTGGCAGGTAAATTGGGAAAAAAGATAAAACAAAAATAGCATTAACACTGTGTTTCTTTTTTTCTCCTCATTTTTCACTGTTGTCAACCTAAAGTTTGTTTATTCTTAATACTTCAACCCTGTCTTCCACCCCTTTGTTCCAAATTCAGATGCAGAAAGGACTCAGATAGCACTGATTTGCATGCAAGAGAGGCAGATTTATACACTATATACAATCCCCTGAGTGCTTACTACACCATGTATTTCAAGCACAACAATCTTGAAAATTTTATATTTAGCATACATATTATAGAGGTGATAAATGTTCAAATAATAAAAATGCATTATTTCCAGTAACTTTCAGGAAATGTCTGTTGATGGGATATTATTCTGAAAAGATAAATGAAGAAACTCATACCATTTCAAGAAAGAGAAAAAAAAAAGTATAGTAGAACAGTTCAGGGATAATTATAATTTCAGGCTTGGATGAAAACAGGGATTTAGATGATTATATCATAACTTTTTTTTCCCCAAAACTTGGCCCAGCTCTTTACTCTATATTATGAATTTGGTTCTATTCTTAGAATACTTTTCACTCTTGTGGCAAGATATCTTGGAGCCAGTCAGTCTTAAATGCCCTGAGGTTAATAGCAAAGAAAGAGAATACCTTTTCTCGGTCATGGAAGCAATATTCAGATTGGTTTTGGTTGGCCTGGATCACATGTCCATCCCTACATGCTCACTGAGGTTTGAGGGATGTTGTGCTCTAATAAACTAGAAGAAGCTCTAGCCACAGGCTCTACCTCTAGAGCAGGTGGAGACAATTTTACCTACATTACACCAGCTTAATGAGGAAGGACTATTTCTAAGTAAAATTTAGAGGCTTAAATGAAGAAAAGTGTTAAGATTCAGCTGGAGGCAGTTACTGAAAGACTATTTATTAAACTTAAGAAAACAAATGTTTTTCCATATGTGTTTTAGCCCAAATATCATGAAAATAATATAATGTCATTAGAAGAATCACCAAGATTATATACTCAAAGCTCAAATTTTAGTAAGAGCTTCATTCTATCATTTGGTCTCAAAATTAATTTCTTGAGTCTTTTTTTTTTTCTTGGAAAGATAAAGTTCTGGTTGCAAATAAATGGTGGATCACAGTTACTTGGGAATATAATTAAACTTGTTGTTTCCAAGCTATTCTTTGGTGGTAGAATTGAGGTAAATGAAAGAAAAATGCATACAAAGTAAAATCTATAATATTAATTTTAATGTTTCAGATTTTACTAATGTATTTGTTAGCTGTTGACATAAATGATTATGAGAATTTGTTCATAATATTTGTCCAGACCAGTAATAAATAGTTTAATAAGAAATGCATTCAAAATCAATTGTTTATATATGTGTGAGTCTATTCAAAACCTTCACTTCTGTTCTTTAGATATAATTGTCTTTCTTCATGCCAATACCATTTTTTATTAATATGGCTTAATAACAATATTTAACATCAAGTGATATAGCCCCTACATTTCTAACTATTTTTAAGTTATTTAGTTATTCTAGTCTTTGGGATTCCCATATGAATGTTAGAATCAGCTTATCAATTTTTTTTGAGACTTTGGTGTTGTGTTGAATCTGTAAGTCAATCTGGCAGGAGCTAACATCTTAACAAAAATCGAGGCTTCTCACCCAATCACAGTGTGCGTGTGTGTGCATGCTCAGTTGTGTTCAACTCTTTGCAACCCTGTGGACTGCCAAGAATACTGGAGTGGGTAGCCACTTCCTTCACCAGGGGATCTTCCCCACCCAGTCATCAAGCCTGGGTCTCCTGCATTGCAGGCAGATTCTTCACTGCTGAGCCACCAGGGAAGCCTATACCCAGGGTATATCTCTTCATTTACTGACCTGTTTTCATGTCCGTCAGTACTTAGTAATCTCCACTAGCACAGGCTTTGCATCTTTGTTCAGATTTGTCCCTAAGTATTTCACTTTTTTGATATTGATTTTGGTATTTTGTTTTAATTTTCAATTGCTTGTTGCTTGGTGTATGGAAACAAAATTTCCTATTGTGTGGATTCAGTGTATCTTAAATGCTAAATGTATAATAAAACTACTATAAGTCAGAAAAATACTAAAAGGGAACTATACTCAATATTTTGTGATAACCTCTATGAGAAAGCTGAAAGACAATATATAGATATACATATGTGTATTATTCACTCAGTCATGTCCAACTCTCTGCGACACCAAGGACTGTAGCCTACCAGGTTCCACCATCCATGGGATTTTCCAGGCAAGAATACTGGAGTGGATTGCCATTTCCTTCTCCAACACACACACACACACACACACACACACACACACACATATATATATATATATATACACACACACACACACACATACACATAACTGAATCAAAAAAAGGAATATGTATTGAAAAGCACTAGTTTGGTTAAGGAGAATCAATTAATCAAAAATAAAACACACAAATGCAAACAAAACTAGAAAACTGATCTAGAAAAGAGGTTAAAATAAAGTAGTTTCACAGATTAGGGGAAACAGCCTTTGAGATATTTACGTGGAAGAAATAGACATACAGAAAGTTAATTCAGGAGGGCTCTCGTTGCCCATAATTGCAAGTAAAAGCAGCAAGGTTGAGAAGGGAAATGTGGGATATCAAAATCACTGACAAACAGCAGCAAAGCTCAGAGTCACAAGGGAATCCTGAAGTGAAGATGCCCCTGCACAACTGACCTGAATTGAGGCAAATAGTCTGCTCATTCAATATCAGGCATATCAATCATTTATTGGACACAAATTGCATCAGAAAGGCAATGTAACCTTGGGTGAAGCAACTACCTTCAGCTGATGACATTCTTTATGAAGGGGACCAAAATGTAAGCTGTTATCTGACAATATGTTGCATGGCTGGGGAAATGACTTTCAGTCCAGAAATTAGATGATGGTGGAAGAAAGGATCTCAGTATTGCTCTTAGGACCCTCTGGCACTCAAGCATTAATGAGATAACAACACAAAATTATTGCTGTAAAAAAAAAAAAATCAGTTGTTCAACAAGGACGATGAAGAAACTCAAAAGATCATCTATTTTAAAGTGAGAATAAACTTGTTCCAAACATGACACTTTTGCTACCATAAATACAATAGTTTATGCCATATAGCACTCATTTCAGATGACTGAAGAAAAAATAAATGGAATCCATTTGTTCTACAGAAAAAGATCTAACTGAAGAAGCTTCAAGTTCTTTCTGACCCTTTTTCTCTAATTTACATAAACAGTCCTCTCCTTTTAATTTTCTGGTGTGGGCTTTTCAAGACCATGCTTTTCTTAATGTATTCTGTGTGTCCTAATGGGCACAACAGAGAGGAAATGAGGATCTATGAAAATACAGAATGCAAGCACACATTTTAGCTAAAAATACTCAAGACTTCTAATAATCCAAAACAAAGAGTACAGAGCTGCTCTGGGGATCACTTAAAGGTCAATTTTCAATATCATATGCTTTTAGACCAAGAAAAGTAAATATAATGTTCTTGCACTTATTAAGCTAGAACAGTTTAAACATGAGGCATGAACCAATTAGATTGGCCTGTAGTACATTATCATTAAAAACAGTAATTATCTTTACTGCTGAGTGAATTGGTAAATTGCTTCTGACCTGCTTTCTCATCTATTCATAAGACAGGCCAGATTGCTATTGTTTTCCTAAGGATTATATCCAAGTTGGCCTCAGTGCAATAAACCTGAACTCTGAATGAAATTATCCCAATAACTTATGAGGCTCTTTTTTTATGGAGCCATGTCGTTGAGTAGAGAATTTCTAACCTAGAAAAATATCTGTTACTGCTCTGTTTATTTCACTATAAATCAAAAGTGTTTCTCAGCATTTCGTTTCAAAGACTATCAAGCTCTTAATCACAGGAAAGATCTGAAACTTGGTCTACATTCTTGACTAAAATCCAGGTACTTTCATCAGAAAAAATGCATTCTAATAAGATTAAGTATTTATGTTCTTTTTGATATTTTCTATTTTTCCATCACATGCTGAAAATAAATTTTAAACATTGAAAAAAATATATGCTGTTAAATGCAATTTATCATGGGCAATTTAGTGCCTCTGCTGTTTACATTTTGCAAATGTAGCAACAAGTATATATTTGTAATTGAAAAATTAGCTTGACAACAGTACTTTTGATATGTTACGGATGTCTGATTTCTTTTGAAGTCAAGTGATGCCATTAAATCATTCATGATGCCATTAAATCATTCATTAAATGTGAACATATGTTTACTTCAAGGACATACAGAAATCAAAATATGGGTCAATTTCTATGAAAAAAGAATATTGTATGAATGCTGTTTTAGAAATGGCTTGAAAGAGGAGCCATCCCAAGTTCTTAGGGATGCAGCTCTGGTTTGATCTCCAGAAACGCTTTCTCCTTCAAGAGGAGAGGGAAGATCTTGGCAAGAAGCCAGAGTACAGGTATCTTGGGTCTCTGGCCTGCAGTGTGAAAGAACTTTTGCAAAAAAGGAAAAGAACCTGTATAGGCAGATATTAAGTATTGATTGGTTCCATGGAAGATTCAGCAAACTTTTTCATTGTAGTTAGTTGGAGGAATAGGTAATTTGTTTCCTTGAAGTCTTTTTGAAGACCTTTAAGTTTTTCCAGCGGTCATGTATGGATGTGAGAGTTGGACTGTGAAGAAAGCTTGAGTGCCGAAGAATTGATGCTTTTGAACTGTGGTGTTGGAGAAGACTCTTGAGAGTCCCTTGGACTGCAAGGAGATCCAACCAGTCCATTATGAAGGAGATCAACCCTGGGATTTCTTTGGAAGGACTGATGCTAAAGCTGAAACTCCAGTACTTTGGCCACCTCATGCGAAGAGTTGACTCTTTGGAAAAGACTCTGATGCTGGGAGGGATTGGGGACAGGAGGAGAAGGGGACGACAGAGGATGAGATGGCTGGATGGCATCACTGACTCACTGACGTGAGTCTGAGTAAACTCTGGGAGTTGGTGATGGACAGGGAGGCCTGATGTGCTGCGATTCATTGGGTCACAAAGAGTTGGACACGACTGAGCGACTGAACTGAACTGAACTGAACTGAAGTGCTCTATGTGTGCTCAGTTGCCTCAGTCATGTCTGGCTCTTTGCGACCCCATAGACTGTAGCTTGCCAGGCTCCTCTGTCCATGGAATTCTCCAGGCAAGAATACTGGAGTGGATTGCCATTTCCTCCTCCAGGGGATCTTCCCAAAGCAGGGATTGAACCCCCTTCTCCTGTGTCTCCTGCATTGTTGGTGGATTCTTTACTGACTCAGCCACCTGGGAAACCCTTTAAGTGCCCAGTAACCTAAGCAACACCAAAACTATTTATTTTAAATGGGACCCTTTTCTTAACAAAAAATAATTTGCTTTCATGACCTTAAATTCCATCAAATTCACCTTTAAATTCACAGAAAAAGAGGTTTTGTTTGCTTAAATGAGAGTTTTTTGTGAATATGTCCCTGGTTAAGGGAAAAAGATAAGGCAATTAATAGTCAAACATGGTATAGATTATTCAGTTATTTCTTTTCAGTATAAAGAAGGATGTGAGATTGGCTATTATGCTTGAAAAGTGGAAGGCATTCCTGGAAAAGGATTGATATATAAAGGTTCTGAAAACAGAAAATGACTTGGAATATTTAAGGACTGAAAAATGTCAGTGGAGCTGGAGTTGAATACTTGAGAAATAGATGTGGTTGGAGGGGTACATGGGAGTCCCACTAGGAAGGTATTTATCTACTCTGATTAGATCAGGCTTTATTTGAAGAATATATAGTATGTATATTGTGATACAGTGTTTCAAGTTATTGATATTTGGGAATTTTGGTTATATCTACACTGGCTTATTGCACACACGGTTCTTTTTTCAATCCAGTAAGATGGAATTCTCACTGCCACAAAAAGTGACAGATGAAACTCAGAATTAAAGAAAGCATCTTTGGCCTTTGAATTTCAAAAAGAAATAAAATCCAAAAATGGGAGAATGCATGTTAATGCAAAGAAGATATTTCGAGTGCGTTGGAACGGGACGAGCTCCCTTAGGTATGGTGTGGTATAGTGGAAAGACGCATGCTGAAATTATTGGCAATAGCACACATTTTCATTATAAAATATATCTAGGGCTTCCCTGGTGGCTCAGATGGTAAAGAATCTACCTGCAATGCCAAGACCTGCATTTGATCCTTGGAGGGGAAAGACCCCCTGGAGAAGGGGATGGCTACCCACTCCAGTATTCTTGCCTGGAGAATTCCATGGATGGAAGAGCTTGGTGGGTTATAGTCCATGAGATCAGAAAGAGTTGTATGCAACTGAGGGAGTAGCATTTTCACTTTCTCTCACTTTCACAGACAAACCAGGGAGGAAACAGTTATATAAAATACTCGCAGAAACTGAATGTTTACAGATAATACCTAAAGACTTTTACTCTTTTAGAATATGTGACATCATACCTTTTTAAATGTTAAAATAACCTTTAAAAAATTTCTTAAAAAGAGCAAAGATTTCTCAGAACTTGCATGTGTATTTTAAAGTGTCTATTACTAACAGAATGAAAATTGGCAATGTATTTTAGTTCCACTGCCTTTAAGATGTTTTCTGTCCATATGACTAAAATTTGAAACCACTCTGTTACTATATTATAGAAATAAGCTCCTTTTGTTTAAGTCCCCCGTTACATACAGTGAAATATAGACCTTATGTGAAAACCTCAGTGAATGTGATGTGCGTGTAACCTCATGTAACTCCCCCATTCCAATCATGCTAGAATACATCACCTCGGAAACTTTGCTTACAGTTCTCCTTACTATTATTTCCAGTATAGCATTGGCAACCACTAACCTGATTTTCTTAAAAAAAAAAAAAAAAAAATCTGCGGTAGATTAGTTCTGTCTGTTAACTTCACATAAATGGAATAACATCTTATGAACACATGACGCGGGCTTCTTTCACTTAAAACTTGTTGTTAGGTCATTAAGCAGCGTCTGACCCTTGCAATCCATGTACTGCAGCATGCCTGGCTCCTCTGTCCTGCACTATCTCCTGAAGTTTGCTCAAATCCGTGTCCCCTGAATCAGTGATGCTATGTGACTACCTCATCCTCTGCCACCCTCGCCTCCTTTTGTCTTCAATCTTTCCCAGTACCAGGGTCTTTTCAAATGAGGTGAACAATGAATTAGGTCCACATACTTTCTCTTAATTTCCATGCATGTCATTGCACTGGCACCCCACTCCAGTAGTCTTGCCTGGAAACTCCCATGGACGGAGGAGACTGGTGGGCTGCAGTCCGTGGGGTCGCTAAGAGGCGGACACGACTGAGCGACTTCCTTTTCACTTTAAACTTTCATGCATTGGAGAAGGAAATGGCAACCCACTCCAGTGTTCTTACCTAGATAATCCCAGGGACGGAGGAGCCTGATGGGCTGCCGTCTATGGGGTCGCACAGAGTCGGACATGACTGAAGCGACTTAGCAGCAGCAGCAGCAGCATTGCATGTGTCAGTAGCTTACTCCGTTTTATTGCTTAGTAATAATATAGAGTAAGAATGCACCGTGTTTATTCACTTTCCAGTGAATAAAAAGATAAGCTGATAGGCTGGGCCTCAGTTTTAGTTTTAATTTATCATAAAGCTTTTTATTACTATAATTATTTTTCTCTGGGTGTATGTTTCTAATTCTCTTGCTTAAATAGCTAGAAGAATTGCTACATGATGAAGCATACATTGAACTTTAATAAATATTAAAAAGCCAGATTGTTTTCCCAGGTGGTTGCACAATTTTACATTCTAATCAGAGACTAATGAGAGTTCAGGATGCTCCACATTCTTGCCAGCACCAACATGCGTGGTTCATGTTTTGCCTCATTTTAACCATGTTAGTATGTTTGAAATATTAACAGTATCTAACTGTAACATCAATGTGCCATTACGGGTCAATAATAATGAATTAGACTGACTTGGACACTTGGAAATTACCTTGTATTCCTAGACTAGATTCCACACGGTCATGAGATCTATCTCTTAACATATTTATGTGTTTAATCGCTAGTATTTTATTAATGAGTTTAATTTTGTATCAACATACATTAGGGAGTCATCTATAATTTTCTTTTTTGATGAGCTGCTGTCAGGTTTTGACTTGAAGCTCTAGCTGAACTCATAATATGGGTTACAAATTTTACTTCCTTCTTCATTTTCTGAAAGACTATATAATGTGTCATTTCTTAAGTGTTTTATAGAATTTGGCAGTGTAACAACGCAGTTTCAAGTCATCTTTGCGAGAAAGTTCTGCTTTTTAATTGACCTATAGTTGATTTATATGTTTTTAGTTTCAGATATATAAGAAAGTGATTCAATTGTATATGTATTTCAAATTGCTTCCCACTATAGTTTATTATAAGATAGTGAGTGTAGTTGTATGTGGTATATCAGAAATCCTTGCCTTCCTATTTTACATAAGTATCTGTTGTATCTCTTAAAAGGTTGTATCTGTTAATTCTATATTCTTAATTTATCCCTTCCTACCTTCCTCTCTTTCCCCTTTGGCAACCATAGTTTGTTTCCTATGTCTGTGAGTCTTTGTCTCTTTTGTATATAGATTCATTTGTATGTTTTAGATTCTATGTATAAGTGATGTCATATATTAGTCTTTCTCTATCAGATATACTTCACTTAGTATTTTACTCTCTAGGTCTATTCATGTTGCTGAAATGGTAATATTTCATTCTTTTTATGGTTGAGTAATATTCCATTTTTTTATATATACCACCTCCACCTCTTCTTAATTAAATTTACTTTTAAATATAAACTTTTATTTGCATTTTCTATTTTTTGCAATTAGTTTTGACAAGTTGTGTTTTCTAAAGACTATATCCATTTAAACTATGTTATTAAATTTATTGGCATAAAGATGTCCATAACAGTCACTTTCATCCTCTTAAGGTCTATCAAATTTGTATATTTCTTCTTCTTATATTGTATTTTGAGATTTCTCTTTTTTCTCTACAACAGTATTCTAAGATTTCTTAGTTACATATCTTTTCATAAAAACAATTTTAATTCCAACTTTATTCCATGTTCATTCTATTTTAATTAATTTTAGCTTTTATATGCTTCTTTCTATTTACTTTTGGCTTAATTTTCTCACTTTCTAGTCTTGAGTTGGTTCAGTTCAGTTCAGTCACTCAGTTGTGTCTGACTCTTTGCGACCCCATGGACTGCAGCATGCCAGCCTTCCCTGTCCATTGCCAACTCCCGGAGCTTCCTCATACTCATAGCCATCAAGTTGGTGATGCCATCCAACCATCTCATCCTCAGTCATCCCCTTCTCCTTCCATCTTCAATCTTTCCCAGCATCAGGGTCTTTTTCAATGAGTCGGTTCTTCGCATTAGGTGGCTAAAGTATTGGAGTTTCAGCTTCAACATCAGTCCTTCCAAAGAATACTCAGGACTGATTTCCTTTAGGATGGACTGGTTGGATCTCCTTGCAGTCCAAGGGACTCTCAAGAGTCTTCTCCAACACCACAGTTCAAAAGTATCAATTCTTCAGCATTCAGCTTTCTTTATAGTCCAACTCTCACATCCATATGTGACTACTGGTAAAACCATAGCTTTGACTAGAAGGACCTTTGTTGGAAAAGTAATGTCTCTGCTTTTTAATTGCTGCCTAGGTTGGTCATAACTTTTCTTCCAAGGAACAAGCATCTTTTAATTTCATGGGTGCAGTCACCATCTACAGTGATTTTGGAGCCCCCCAAAATAAAGTCTATCACTGTTTCCACTGTTTCCTCATCTATTTCCCATGAAGTGATGGAACCAGATGACATGATCTTCATTTTCTGAATGTTGAGCTTTAAGCCAACTTTTTCACTCTCCTCTTGCAATGTTATCTGAATATCTGAGGTTGATATTTCTCCCGGCAATCTTGATTCCAGCTTGTGCTTTACTCAGTCCAACATTTCTCATGATGTACTCATTTCTCATGATGTACTGTGCATATAAGTTAAATAGGCAGGGTGACAATATATAGCCTTGACATATTCCTTTCCTGATTTGGAACAGTCTGTTGTTCCACGTCCACTTCTACGGAAGTTGCTTCTTGATCTGCATACAGGTTTCTCAGGAAGCTGGTCAGATGATCTTGTAGTCCCATCTAAACATTTATTAATGAGCCTTTTGTTCCTAATATGATTATTTAAGCTATATATTTCCATATGTGCAATACTTTAGTAGCAATCCACAATTTTTTTATTTTCATTATCATTCCCTTCAAATTATTTTCTAAAATCTGTTGTGATATTTCTTTGACCCATTAGTTATGTAATAATCAGTGATTAAATTTCCAAACAGGTTGATATTATAATAAAATTCCACATTGGTCAGATAATGTATAATATTTTCTTTTGAAATATATTTATATATTTTATGTTTCAGCATATGATCTATCTTGATCATTTCCCACATGAACTTGAAATGAATTTGTATGCTATTGTTTTTCAAATCATCTATATCCTTAATAAATTCATTCTAGTTACTCTGTCATTTGCAAAGTAAGGTTGTTGAAATACCCAGCTACATATATAGATTTATCTAAGTCCCTTTTATTAATATCAGTTTTGCTTCATGTATTTTGACACTCTGTCATTAAGTGTGAAAATATTTTTATGTCTTATGATTAATTGACCCTTTCATCATTATAAAATGTCTCCATTTCTCTCTGGTAATAGTCCTACTCTCAAAGTCTATTTTGTCAGAAAATTACCCAGCTGCAGTGTCTTCCTCATGCTTAATGTTTACATACTATAGCATCTGTCTTCTTGCTTTCAATGTCTTTGTTCTTAGAATTTCAGCTATATTTCTTATAGGCAGCATACAGTTGTATATTACTTTGTTACTATCCTGTATTACCTCTGTCCTTTAATTGGAGTCTTTAGTCTGTTCACATATAATGTAATTATTCATATGATTGTGTTTAATTCTACAATCTTTCTATTTATAATGTAGTTTATGCATCTGTGTTTTCCCCCCACTTTCTTTATTCCTGTTTACTTTGGATTTTGGAATATTTTCTTTATTCCATCTCCATCCTCATTTGCCATTATAGTTATATATAGTTGTACATTTTTAGTGTTCTTGAATATTAACTTATTTGAAACTACTTAGGAATAACACTACACAGAATATTTTAAAATGTGAGAAACTTAAAAGAGTAAAATCTCATTTTAAATCACATTGTTCTTTTGCTATTGATGATTATTATTATACACAGTCATATGCAATAAGATCTATTATAAAGTATTTTTAAATCCATGTGATTTTAGTTTATTTCCTTTCAGCCTAAAATTTTATTTTAAAATCCAGTGGTAAATGTTTATTAAAGGTAAATGCTTTCAATTTTTATCTAAAATGTGTCTTTATTTGATTTGATTTTTATAAAATATTCATGATTGTTATAGAATTTGAAATTTTTATCATGCAAAATTCCTTTGGCTTCTTGTGCTTGAGAAAGATCAGCCATTGTTAGAATTCATAGACAGAAGATCTTGCAGTACTTGACTTTCTCTAACATATTCCACTGATCATAATACTTTTGAGAGTCATCAGTTTTGTCCCAAATGGCAAGATTTCATTTATTATGGTTGAACAATAATCCATTGAGTGTATATGTGTGTTTCTTTTTTCATTTATCTGTCATTTTACACTTAGTAGTTCCCATATCTTGATTACTGTAAACAATACTTCAATAAACATAGGGCTCATATATCTTTTTGACTTGATGTTTTTGTTTTCTTCATATAAATACCCAGAAGTGGAATTGCTGAATCATATGGTAGTTCTATTTTTTTATTTTTTGAGGAACATTCCTATTGTTTTCCAGGCTTTCCAGGTGGCTCAGACAGAAAAGAAACCACCTGCAATGCAGGAGACCAGTTAGGAAGATCCCCAGGAGAACAAAATGGTTACCCACCCCAGTATTCTTGCCTGGAGAATTCCATGGACCTCCATATTGTTTTCCACAGTGTCTGTACCAATTTACATTCCCACAGTGTAAAATGGTCCCCTTTTCCTTACATCCTCATTAATACATGTTTCTAGTCTTTTGATAACAGCCAGTCTAATAGGTGTGAGGTGACTTGCATTCCCCTGAGGATTAATGATGTATAGCAATTTTTCACTTTCTTTCTGGCCATCTGTGTCCTTTATTGGAGAAATGCTTATTCAGATATTCATATATTTATTGAGATGAATATCTGTTTATTCAGATATTTTGGTTGGTTTTTTTTTTTTTTGGCTATTGAGTTGTATGAGTTCTTTATATATGTTGGATATTAGTCCCTTATCAGATATGATTCACAAATACTTTGTCATTCAGTAGGTTGTTTTTTTATTGATGGTTTCCTTTGCTATGTAGAAGCTCTTTAGTTTGATGTTAGTCAGTCAGTTCAGTCACTCAATCGTGTCCGACTCTTTGCGACCCCATGAATCGCAGCACGCCAGGCCTCCCTGTCCATCACCAACTCCCGGAGTTCACTCAAACTCACGTCCATCGAGTCCGTGATGCCATCCAGCCATCTCATCCTCGGTCGTCCCCTTCTCCTCCTGCCCCCAATCCCTCCCAGCATCAGGGTCTTTTCTAATGAGTCAACTCTTCACATGAGGTGTGTCCCATACATTTGCCTTTGCTTTTATTGCTATTGTTTGGGTGTCCAATTTAACAACAAAAACAACAACAAAAAATCACTATGTAAAGGAGCTTACTGTCCATGTTTTCTTCTAGGAGTTTTGTGGTTTCAGATCTTATGTTCAAGTCTTTAATCCATTTGGTTTTAATTTATTCTGTTTAGGGTAAGGTGCTGCTAAGTCGCTTCAGTCGTGTCCGACTCTGCGTGACCCCATAGACGGCAGCCCACCAGGCTCCCCCGTCCCTGGGATTCTCCAGGCAAGAACACTGGAGTGGGTTGCCATTTCCTTCTCCAATGTGGGAAAGTGAAGTCACTCAGTCGTGTCCGACTGTCTGCGACCCCATGGACTGCAGCCCACCAGGCTCCCCCGTCCGTGGGATTTTCCAGGCAAGAGTACTGGAGTGGGGTGCCATTGCCTTCTCCTAGGGTAAGGTAGTCATCCTTTTCATTCTTTTCTGTGTAACTAACCAATATTCTCAATATCATTTACTGAAGAATGTTTTTTATCTCATTGAATATTCTTGGCTGCTTTGTCATAAATCGACCTTATATGCATGTGTTTGGTTCTCTGTTACATTGATCTATGTGTGTGTGTTTGTGTCAAATACATGCAGAGGCTGTATGTATGGCTGTATGTATAGATGACTCTTACCTTTCTTCTTAAGATTACTTTGGCTATTTAGGGTCTTTGTGTTTCCATACAAACTTTAGGGATGCTTGTTCTGTTTATCTGGATAATGACATTTGAATTTTTATAGGGATTGCTTTAAATCTATAGATTGCTTTGTATACCATGACATTGTGCCAATATTGGTCCAGTTCATGAGCATGGATTATCTTTCCATATATTTGTCTCTTTAGTTTCTTTCACTAATGTCTTACAGTTTTCAATGCTAAGGTTTTTTAATTCCTTTGCTAAATTTATTCCTAGGTATTTTTTTCTTTTTGTCATGATTTTAAATGGGATTGTTTTCTTAATTTCTGTTTCTTGTAGTTCATAATTAGTGTGTAGAAATGCAAATGAATCTATTAGTTCTAACTTTATTATTAAGATATCTTTAAGAATTTTACTGTTTATATATCTATATATATTATGTCATCTGCAAATAGTGGCAGTTTTACTTTCTTTCAAATTTAGATGTCTTTTTATTTTTCTTGCCTAATTATTTTCCGTTACTATGTTGAATAAAAGTGAGATAGGCATCCTTAGTTTGTTTCTGATGTTAGAGGAAAAGCTTTCATTTTCTCTCTGAGTATGAAGTTAGTGGTGAGCTTGTCACATACAGTCTTTATATTGCCAAGGTACATTTCCTTTATATCTACTTTGTTGATTTCTAAATCAAAAATGACTGTTGATTTTTTATGTTTTCTATATCTATTGAAATGATCATATGACTCTTTATTCTTCATTTTGTTCATGTGGTGTCTTAATGTCTGACTTGTGGATGTTGGTCTGTCTTTCCATCCTGAAACAAATCTCCCTTGATTATGTTCTATAATCCTTTTTATGAATTGAAATCAGTTTGATAATATTTTGTTGGATTTTTCCAGGATTGTTAATCAGGGATGGATTATGTTAATCAGGTATGGCTGTGGTGGTTTAGTTGCTGTGTCCAACTCTTGCAGCCCCATGGACTTTAGCCTACTAGGCTCCTCTGTTTATGGAATTCTCCAGACAGGAATACTGGAGTGGGTTGCCATTTCTTTCTCCAGGGGATCTTCCCAACCTCGGAATCAAACCTGGGTCTCCTGCATTGCAGACAGAATTTTTACCAACTGAGCTACCAGGAAAGCCCAAAAAAGGGGACACTGTGACTGCATGGGTTGGGAATATCCCTTGGAGAAGGGAATAGCTACCCTAGCGCTTCCTAGGGTAAGTAACAACATTTTAAAATAATATATAATTCATGTGTATTTCTGTGTCAGGCACTATTCAGTGATTTTACATAAATTTTGCTGTTGAATCCTCATTTCGCTACAAAGTAGGAATTGTGTTTAACTGTGTCCATCTAGTCAAGGCTATGGTTTTTCCAGTGTTCATGTATGGATGTGAGTTGGACTATAAAGAAAGCTGAGCACCAAAGAATTGATGCTTTTGAACTGTGGTGTTGAAGACTCTTGAGAGTCCCTTGGACTGCAAGGAGATCCAATCAGTCCATCCTAAAGGAGATCAGTCCTGAGTGTTCATTGGAAGGACTGATGTTGAAGCTGAAACTCCAGTACTTTGGCCACCTGAAGTGAACAGCTGACTCATGTGAAAAGACCCTGATTCTGGGAAAGATTGAGGGCAGGAGGAGAAGGGAACGACAGAGGATGAGATGGTTGAATGGCATCACCGACTCAGTGGACATGAGTTTGGGTAAACTCTGGGAGCTGGTGATGGACAGGGAGGCCTGGTGTGCTCTGGTTCATGGGGTCGCAAGAGTCAGACATGACTGAGTGACTAAACTGAACTGAATTGATAGATAAGTAATTTAGACATAAAGTTAAAAACGTGCATAAGATATCAAGTGCCTTGTTTAGTGACTAGGTGGGGACTGATTCTCAAAAAGTGGAACTATAATGTCTAATCCTTTATAATAAAATCATTACCAGCAACATTTTATAGTTAGAAAATAGAATATCTGCTAAAAGCTAAAAAAAAAATGGAAGTTGAAAGTGTTAATTGCTCAGTCTGTCTGACTCTTTGCAACCTCATAGACAAGGCAAGCCTCACCATACTCTTCTGCCCATGGGGTTTTCCTGGCAAGAATACTGGAGTGAGTAGCCATTCTCTTCTCCAAGGATCTGCTGCTGCTTCTTTTTTTTTTTTATAGCTATCTTTTTATTTCTACCAGTCCCTCCTCCATAAATACCTGACTCAGATTATTTACCATTTATTTCCTAGTAAATATGTGTCCATTTTAAAATCAGTCTTTTCAAAAGTAAAACTGTACTCAAATCTCTAATGCAAAACAATACTTTTTACTACTGCTTGACTTGTATGTACTAATACTGTATTTATATGGCTTGTGTCAAGAGAATTTCATTTCTTTATTTCATACCTTCTCATCCTTCATGCCAGTTAGACCCATATTTTACATCAACTCTTATTTTTCCTGTTAGCATTTGTTTTAGCTCCTAACCCTCTTATTGATGGTCTCTGATCTGGTGGCTCCAGGTAGTAGTTGGAGGGAGCTGCCCAGTGGCAGGAGTTGGAGCAACCATTTGTAACTTAAAAGTCTTCATGCAGATAGAAACAAATCCAGTCACACAGTTACAGATGCAGGGAGCAAACAGCAAAAATAAAACAATCAGCAAAGTTAAAAGACACATTATGTCCACAGTTAAGGTACAAAATGTTTCACCGGTCCATTTTAGGGATACTTTATTGACTATGCCAAGTACTCTTGCCTGGAAAATCCCATGGATGGAGGAGCCTGGAGGGCTGTAGTCCATGGGGTCGCAAAGAGTCGGACACGACTGAGCGACTTCACTTTCACTTTTCACTTTCATGCATTGGAGAAGGAATGGCAACCCACTCCAGTATTCTTGCTTAGAGAATCCCAGGGACAGGGCAGCCTGGTGGGCTGCCGTCTATGGGGTTGCAAAGAGTCGGACACGACTGAAGTGACTTAGCAGTAGCAAGCCTTTGACTGTGTGAATCACAATAAGCTGTGGAAAATTCTGAAAGAGATGGGAATACCAGACCACCTGACCTGCCTCTTGAGAAATCTGCATGCAGGTCAGGAAGCAACAGTTAGAACTGGACATGGAACAACAGACTGGTTCCAAATAGGAAAAGGAGTACGTCAAGGCTGTATATTGTCACCCTGCTTATGTAACTTCTATGCAGAGTACATCATGAGAAACGCTGGACTGGAAGAAACACAGGCTGGAATCAAGATTGCTGGGAGAACTATCAATAACCTCAGATGATATCACCCTTATGGCAGAAAGTGAAGAGGAGCTAAGAAGCTAAGCTAAGCTAAGAGCTAAGAAGCCTCTTGTTGAAAGTGAAAGAGGAGAGTGAAAAAGTTGGCTTAAAGTTCAACATTCAGAAAACAAAGATCATGACATCTGGTCCCACCACTTGATGGGAAATACACGGGGAAACAGTGTCAGACTTTATTTTTTGGGGCTCCAAAATCACTGTAGATGGTGATTGCAGCCATGGAATTAAAAGACACCTACTCCTTGGAAGAAAAGTTATGACCAACCTAGATAGCATATCCAAAAGCAGAGACATTACTTTGCCAACTAAGGTCCATCTAGTCAAAGCTATGGTTTTTCCTGTTGTCATATATGGATGTGACAGTTGAACTGGGAAGAAGGCTGAGTGCCGAAGAATTGATGCTTTTGAACTGTGGCTTTGGAGAAGACTCTTGAGAGTCTCTTGGACTGCAAGGAGATCTAACCAGTCCATTCAGAAGGAGCTCAGCCCTGGGTGTTCTTCGGAAGAAATGATGCTAAAGCTGAAACTCCAGTACTTTGACCACCTCATGGGAAGAGTTGACTCATTGGAAAAGACTCTGATGCTGGGAGGGATTCGGGCAAGAGGAGAAGGGGAAGACAGAGGATGAGATGGCTGGATGGCATCACGGACTCAGTGGATGTGAGTCTGAGTGAACTTCGGGAGTTGGTGATGGACAGGGAGGCCTGCTATGCTGCAAAGAGATTCATGAGGTCACAGAGTCAGACATGACTGAGTGACTGAACTGAACTGAGCTGAATTTGACAATAATACTTAATTTAGTAATAATACTAATTATTGTTAATTCCTAAAAAATAATTTAAATGAACAAACACCTCTCTCTTATTAAAAAAACAAAATTACCTATCTTGACTGCTCCACTTGGATACATTTCTGACATTTCAAATCCTTGGCAGCTCTTCTAAAAAATTAATTTCTGGAGATTGCTCGTTCTGCCAAAAAATATTTTCTCTTCTTTGAAGAATAGAATTATAATAAATAATGTGATTGCTAAATATTTGATTAAAAAAAAGAAGTGTATGGCATGGATCCAAATCAGTTTTATATGAAAGTCAACTCACTTAGGAAAGAAGAGTGACATCCTACCAAATATGGTGAAAATCCTGTGTTGCAGGATAGTTTCCACCTGGGTGAAAGTCCTACTTTTTAACCTAAGCCTAATCTGTTAAAATGCTCTATCTTTCTGAAACTTCCGTTACGTTCAGTTGCTCAGTCGTGTCCCACTCTTTGCGACCCCATGAATCGCAGCACGCCAGGCCTCCCTGTCCATCACCAACTCCCGGAGTTCACTTAGACTCACGTCCATTTAGTCCGTGATGCCATCCGGCCATCTCATCCTCGGTCATCCCCTTCTCCTCCTGCCCCCAATCCCTCCCAGCATCAGGGTCTTTTCCAATGAGTCAACTCTTCGCATGAGGTAGCCAAAGTACTGCAGCTTCAGTTTGAGCATCATTACTTCCAAAGAAATCCCAGGGTTGATCTTCAGAATGGACTGGTTGGATCTCCTTGCAGTCCAAGGGACTCTCAAGAGTCTTCTCCAACACCACAGTTCAAAAGCATCAATTCTTCGGCTCTCAGCCTTCTTCACAGTCCAACTCTCATATCCATACATGACCACAGGAGAAACCATAGCCTTGACTACATGTACCTTAGTCAGCAAAGTAATACTCTGCTTTTGAATATGCTATCTAGGTTGGTCATAACTTTTCTTCCAAGGAGTAAGCGCCTTTTAATTTCATGGCTGCAGTCACCATCTGCAGTGATTTTGGAGCCCAAAAAAATAAAGTCTGACACTATGTCTACTGTTTCCCCATCTATTTCCCATGAAGTGATGGGGCCAGATGCCATGATCTTCGTTTTCTGAATGTTGAGCTTCAAGCCAACTTTTCCACTCTCCTCTTTCACTTTCAACAAGAGGCTTTTTAGCTCCTCCTCACTTTCTGCCATAAGGGTGGTGTCATCTGCATATCTGAGATTATTGATATTTCTCCCAGCAATCTTGATTCCAGCTTGTGTTTCTTCCAGTCCAGCATTTCTCATGATGTACTCTGCATATAAGTTAAATAAGCAGGGTGACAATATACAGCCTTGACGTACTCC